>VXBT01002557.1:0-10401 GCA_013400235.1 Oriolus oriolus | reverse complement strand
TATGTGCTAAGGCTCCTCCCATAATCCGGTCCTTTGAGGATGACCATTGGCTAGTCAGGGAAATTTTTCCCGGGCGTCGGAGGTTTGCCTGCAGGGGGAGTCGCTTGCAGACCAGTGGTCAAAGTTTTTTCTCCGCTGATTGGCTGTCAGGCGAAGTCCCCCCAGAGACAGAGCTTCCCTCAATTTTCTAAAAAGGTTGCCTGCTTAGGGACTGTAATGTCGGCAGTCTCCAACCCCCCCCCGTCCCCCCACGTGTAAGCCACCTTGTACACATGCCACGTGTTAGGGCTCAGCCCATGTAGTAATTTTCCAGCCGATGTCAGAGGTTTATAACATAAAATGCGGACAATGTTGAGGCATAAATAAAAATTAAATTGGTTCCTCACAGTCCTGACAACGTGTAAATACCCACAACTGGATTGACTCCTTGCTGTTTTACCCGACTCAAAGTCTGTCCAAATGGCGATTCAAAGGAATCAACAGAGAAACGGATTGTCTGCCAAAAGCGCTTTTAATTTTAGTCGTCGGGAGAGCAGGGGTCCACACCCCACCAAAATGCTTCTCCAACACTTACAAATTTCAGTGGGTTTATATAGCAGTTTTATCAAATTACCATACTTACTACCATCCTCACACTTCCAAAGTTAGTATTCGATAAGCAAGCGGTTAGAAATACATTGCATCAGATGCCTGTACTTTAAGCTAGTGTTTGCGAGCTGTCCACGTGCAATCTACATAGCCTAAAGCAGCTAGTCTTCCTTATTTCTTCTTTGCACAGGGGCGATTCCCTACTTGCCTGTTTGCTATTCTGGTATACTAAGTCTAAAGCTTTTTGTCAAGTCACACTCAGGACAAGCTAGGCCTGCCAGGCTTTCTTATGCTGACTTGTGCTAAGCACTGATGTATATTTGTGCTAAGTATTTGTTTACTTATGCTAATTGCTTGTGCTTGGTTATGTAAACAAATTCCTTATTTCAATGGCACAAAATATCCAACAGCTCTTTTTAATGCCATGAATAGCATGTTGGGTTTGGTTGGTTCCCTCCCTTCCACCAGTGATTCCTAGATGACTTATGCTCCCTTGTTTCCTCAAGACTCTTATAAATCCTAACTTGAATAATTTAACCCCCATTCGCTCCCCCTTTCCTCCACTGACTTTTATCTTGTGTTTCTTTTACCTTGATGTGTTTATTTTCTGCTCTGTCATTCCAGTCACTTCATTTCTCTTTCTACCCTTCTGCATCTCTCATAATTTACCCCACTTTGCTCAGGCAAGGGGCAGGTTTTCTTGCTGGTGGCAGTCAGTTTTTGTGGCATATCTAGGTTACTGTCAGTACTTCTTTCCTGTGTAAAATATCTTTCATTTTGTATGAATCTTCATTAATAATTTATCCCACATCAAAAATGTATAATGAAATCACTGTCCTGAAATGGCTTTTCCATGTTAAGGTAATGGAACAGAGATGGGCTGAAAGGCATTACCCCCAGATGGTATTTTGGTGCAAAATAAGCCACATGATTCAGGGGAAAGAGAAAGCTGGAACAGCTGAGAAGATGCTAATGTTTGGGGTCTGGATTAGAAGACAAAGGAATGGACCCACCTTTACCTTGCCTTATAGTGGAGAATATCAAAAGCCTAAGAACAAAATTATCCCTATCCCAGCCAAAACCAGGACGGATGTGAACCATTGAAATACTTTCACTGATGACCATTGTCTCAGAGCTAAGCAGCACAGAGGTGAACCACTCTGAAGAAAGACCCAAAACATCTTTGCCATAGAATCTTATTCACACATCTCAGGATTCCAGAACCACTCAGGATTCCAAAACCACTCCCATTACATACGTTTCCTGAGCTGCGTATTTTCCCCACGCTGGTCCAAAATGGATCACAAGATGTAGATGAGGCTTATGACCCCCATGAACTCACAGTGATGGGAGAGCTGCTGTAGTCCTGGTGAGCTAGGGATACCTGTGAGGCAAGGTTGGTAGCTGTTTTATCTTTTATTGGAAGAGTATGATTGCTCTGGCTGAGATGGAGTTCATTTTCCCATAGCAGCCTTCACAGTGCTGTGTTTTGCATTGGTAGCTAGAAAGGTGTTGATAACACACTAGTGTTTTGGCTACTTCTCAGCAGTGCTATCTCTCTAACATTCCGCTTCCCCATCAAGGGTCTGGGAGTGGGGAAGATCTTCAAACGTGACAGAACCAGGCCAGCTGACCCAAATTAACCTCGAGGATATGCCACAACATATGATGTCAGCTCAAATAAAAAAGCTAAGGGAGAGAAGCAGCATAGCAGGCATTCATTACTTCTACAGTGTTTGCCTTCCAGAGTAACTGCTATGCATGCTGAAGCCCTTATTCTGGGGAAGTGGCTGAACATTGGAAGCAGAGATTAAACTTTCTTCCCCTTTGCTTATGCATGCAAAAGCTTTCACTTTCTTTTTGCTTTAGTAAACTGCCTTATCTCAACCTACTAGTTGTTTTATGTCTTATTTTCCCTCTCCTGTCCCACTGGGAAGGGGAGTGATAGAGCAGCTTGCTGGGCACCTGGCATCCAGCCAAAGTCAACCCACTACAAAGAGGAGCAAGGGTTTGAGAGGACATTTTCTCAAGATCAGAACTGCTGCACCAAACTGAGTTGAGGATATTGGTCCAGACCCTTCCAGTGTCCTTGGATTAAGAAGTTAACATACATGCAGTTAAATACACATGGAGTATTTTAACAGGCACAACCAATTATAAGGCACAAGCAAAATACTCTTAATTTTCAGGGCAGTGAGACCCTGGCCCAGGTTACCCAGAGAAGCTGTGGTTGCCCCATCCCTGGAAGTGTTCAAGACAAGGTTGGATGGGGCTTGGAGCAACCTGGTCTAGTGGAAGGCATCCCTGCTCATGGCACGGGTTGGAACAAGATGATCTTTAAGGTCTCTGTCAACCCAAACCATTTTGTGATTCTATGGTTCTACAGTTCTACGCATGAGTAAAGGAAACCAGGAGCTGAAAGCCTCACCAGAGCCATGTTTTATTCAGATTCTTCTAGGTTTACCACAAATATCTCTATTGAACTTCACTTAGAATTAGAGTGACTGAGGACATCCTGAAAGGATGACTGGTCCAGCCTCAGCCTAGAAGGAGGTGGAAAGAGAGACACATTTCCCAGCAGGCCCAGGCACTGGTCGAGGCAGTGACCTGGGAGATTGGCAGAAGAGAAGGGGAGAAGGTTTGAAATTGCAAAGAGGGATTTATCCAAGTACAGAAGTCCACACCACCGGAGATGTTCACTCCAGCCTTCTTCAGTGCCAAAGGACAAAAACAACAACTTCCAGGAGACAACACAACTCATCCTAAGGGAAATGGTAAAAATAGCTTGCATGAATCACATTCCAGAGAACTGAGCCAGGGATGATCATCTCAAATACTGAAATTTATATTTAGATGTCTGATGTCCAGAGAATTGAGCTCCCTAGTGTTGGCATCCTGTGGCCCAGAGAAGCATATACACAAGTCTGGAAACATCTTACATGAAGTGTGCATTGCATCAAGGATTGCACAAAAAATGGAGGACAAAGCCTTGCTACAATAGCAAGGATCTGATGCAAAGAATATGGATTCTTTGCATCTAAATTTAAAACATACCCACATCAACCCCAAACAATGCCAGGGCTGCATCTGTTAACACAACATTAGATCATCTACTCTGATGCTGTAGAAAAGCAAGATATTTTTTTTTTGCTTGTTTCCAAATAGAAAACCAAATCACAAAGAATTTATTCACTTTCACACATTTGTTTAGTATAATAATGGCACATCCCAACTTTAGAAATGAGCAAGTAATGGATTTCCTGCTTATGTCTAGGTACACACAAATTATTCATAATTACTACAGCAACACTTTCATTTGTCTTAATTTGCGTGGCATTATATACGTGATATGCTGGATTCCCCAGTAAAAAGTGCAAGGAAAAGGTTAAACCAAAGGTGTACTACAAAGAGATTTGGGAAGAATTTGATGCTCCTTATCTATCCACCCTCCCCACAGTGCTCACCACTTCTTCCAAACAGACTTTGGAGTTAAAACCTTAGAAAACTTCACAAGTCACAAAATCATAGAATGATATGGGTTGGAAGGGACCTTAAAGATTGTCGAATTCCACTCCCTGCCATGGTCAGGGACATCTTCCACTAGACCAGGTTACTCCAAGCCCTGTCCAACCCGGCCTTGAACACTGTAATGGTGTGACGCTGGTTTAAACGCTAAACCCACTATAAATATATATAAATATAAATATATTAATTAAATTATATGCATAAGGGGAATGTGGATTTATTGAGGAAAATTTAAAGAAACTTCGGGGCAAAACAAGGTCTACACTTAAACAGTTGCAATATACAGAAAAGCTTATTACTAACAGAATGAAAAGTGAAGAAAAAAGAAATTGGAAGAATTAAAGCAAACTTTAAAACATATTTTTTTCTTAGTGCTTCCCTCTTTATTACAACCTTCTCACAAGTGAAAAACAAAACAAAACATGGGATTTGGCCAGAACTGCATTTCTTTTAAGAGTCTTTTTATGCTTAAGAGCTGTGCCACAGAATTTTCACANTTATGCTTAAGAGCTGTGCCACAGAATTTTCACAAACCAACAGTCTACCCAGAAAACAATCTGTTGAAGTGAAAAAGGTATCTCTCCCATGAATCTCGCAGTTTCCACACTGCCAAGTCATGGGTCACAGGAAAAAAAACCATGGAATTTTAATCTTTTAAGAATGAGTTATCTTAGCCTGAAAGCGAAAGTTCTCTGCTTCGAATCTCTAACAGCTTCTCACAACTTCTATATGGCCTGGCATGGGCCTTTCTTTAAAGTCACAGGCTGCACAAAAATTTCCCATCCCCCCCAAGTTTTTCCAAATGGATTAAAGTTCTTTCTATGGCTTTGCAAGAAGCATTTTTAAGCTCCGTGCCGAAAGCGCGACAGCCCTCTTTGCCCGTCGCCATCTCGCTGCCATCCCACGTCTTCTCGCCCCTTCCTTTCTGTGTCTGACCTTGGGGTCGCCATGTTCATCTTCGTCCCACGTGACTTTACTTTTCTCTTCCTTCTCGCTTACTTGAAAAAAGAGGTGTCTTTGTCGGTTGCGGTGCGTGGTGTTTCTTCGGTTTTGGCGAGAGCTGTGCTGGATGCAAAGGTGCCCCGCCGGATCCGTGCGAGGCCCCGGCGGCTTCAGCTCCTCTCGGCCCCGCGCTCTCGGTCACACGCTGCCTGCGGAGCCGGGACTGCTCTCGCTAGATGGGGGAGTGCCGACCCCGCGCCGAGGGGGGCCTGGCCCGGGCCCTCCACCCACCCCACAGCCCTAGAGGCAAGAAACAAAGAGATACTTCCCTCCCTTGCTTCCCTATAAACATGCGATTGCAGAGGCGTTACCAGCCCTCTCATTGGGTTAGCAACTTATCTATCAAATAAGTTTCAACCTACCACAAACACTTCCACGGTTGTGGGAAGCCACAGCTTCTCGGGGAAGCTTGCGCCAGGGCTTCAACAGCCTCACAGGGAAAAGTTTCGTCTTAAAATCCCATGTAACCCTGCCCTCTAGCAGTGGGAAGCCATTCTCCCTTGTCCTGTCACTCCAGGCCCTTGTAAACAGTTCCCTCCATCTTTCCTGTGGACTCCTTTCAGGTAGTGGAAGCCCGCAATTAGGTCATCCCTAAGCCTTCTCCAGGATGAACAATCGCAACTCTCTCTGCCTTGCCTTACAGCAGAGGTGTTCCATTTCTGTGATCAGCTTGGTGGCCTCCTCTGCATTCGCTCCAACAAGTCAGTGTCTTTCCTCTGTATACCTTTATGGACCTATAAATAGGTGCTCTTGCTTCATTAGGATAGTAATTTCTTCTCATGAAAAGCTATTTTTGCAATGTTCCTTCTAGACTGTTTTTCCCTCAAAGTATCACACATCAAGTATTGAGGGAGATACAATGCACAGCAGGGGCAATACTCTCACCTCCAGCATGAAAAAAAAATCCAGTTCTTCACTGCTGGATTTCTAAGTGTCTGAAATCTCTTGTGCCCATTACTTAAAAGAAAAATTGGAGGCCAGATTTCTAGTGGGGGAGAATAACCAACTCGCTGTTTGTTTATATATGAATTTCCTTATACTTGACATAAGTAGATGAAGTTTGGATTAAAAGAGTGAAGGAAGAAGATCTTTGTCCATACTCCTCTGAATTTCAGTGGAACCCTGCTCTTCTATGCTTGAAGATCTCATTTGCACACTTCAGGTATTGAAGTCACTTCGTGTTATCTATGGCAGAAGGAGTCTCAACAGCTTTCTCCTGCAGTGAGATCATTTCAGATGTGCATGCAATGTGAGCAAAGTCATTGGAGAAAAAATGCTTACAAGCACCTCTGTGCTGTCAATCAGTGTCCAGCCTTGGAGATTCAATCATTTCTGCAAGGGCACACTTGTTACTAGCTTGGCCCTTGGTTGAGCTGGTGTCTCCATTACCAGATTTGAACCCTGATGTTCTGGCTTTCTAGAGATTGTGCTCTCTACAGATTTCTGCTGTGGAACAGCCTGGCTGGAAGTGCAGGAAAATGGACATAAATTCCTTCTTAAGAACAGACTGAGTTTAATCTTAGGAGACCACAAAATCAGGAAGGGTTTAACAGAGTGAAGTAAACTTCAGGTCTTCTGTGAGTCTGTGTTGTCACTGTTATTCTTTCATTGTTTTTGCTGCTTCTCCTCTGATCCCTCTAGAGCTGGCCTCATTAGCACTAAGACATTGGAGAGATGACCAGTTTTATCCAGTACAGCGATTCAATGATTTCCACCATCCTTCACGGGATTTCAAGGCAACGATACTCCATTGCTCGGTGACAGCCCCTAGAAGTGTAATGGCCACAATTGCAAAAGAAATTTCTCCCAAGAGGGGATTCCTCCTCCAAACAGTCATGGAGCATTTCTTATACATCCAGTCATCGAGAAGACCCCAATCCTGCAAGGCCTTATGCCCAACTGGGGTCGTTGCGGTCCATAATTCCATGCAAACAGGTATCGCCATTCAGCTGATGGGACTGCCTGTGACAGTGGTGTCCCAGACCAACCATTTAGCACAGAGTGACGAAACCCAGGTCTTGGTTTCACCACCAAAGCTGAATTAATATCAGCTTAATTCCTCAGTTCACCTTTCTGGGCTAGTAGCAACAAAGGTCCTCCATCCTGCCCAATATGTAGTATGAGGTGTGTCTGTCTTTGGTCTGTGTGACAGGCGTTAATTTTCGGAACAGTTGCATAAGGAGGAAATGTGATATGTGTAAAACTGTGCTTGGGGTTCAGCTTTCCAATCATACAGAAATAAAAATAGGTTAGTAGGTTTGCAGAAATAGGAAGATCCTGCAATCCCCTACTCATGGCGATGCATAGTCAGATGATTCCTCTCTGGACAGGCTCTGTGGCCAAAGCTTTTCCACCCTTCCCAGTTGTGCTCTGAACAGAGCTCAGAGTCAACCCTCATCTAGCAGGGCATCTCATCTTGATCTAATATCCCAGGATATGGGCAAGTCACACCTTACCTCACAAAGCTCTTCTCCCTTGACACTTGAATATGCATTGCTTTATTTTGTCTGATAATAAACTGCCCCACTGAATGTTTAGGAGCTTCTCTTGATGGCAGTGGTTTCCTCTTTTGAAGGATTTCACTATCCCCTTTTCCCCAGGAGACGACACTTACTGCCTGCTCTTGGTGACCCCCAAAGCCTATTCAGAGCCCTTCTTCCCAAGAAATCATGTGCATATTTCAGGCCACAACCTCCTGCATTTCCCCAGATTCCAAGATCTTTTTGGCTTTCCTAACATGTATTTTGGCTGTACAGCCCCTGAGTGATCCGTGTGACTCACCACAGTATTTGTGGTCTCCGTGTTATCTGTGCATTGTATCAGCAATAATTTTATATTTATTTTCAGATCACTGAGGAAAACGTTGAAGAGCATCAAGCCTAGTAGCAGCCTCTGTGGATCTCTGCTCCGAAGTTCCACAAGCAATTAGAGATTTCAAGTCACCCAGCTGGTATCTGGTGATGGAAACCTGTTGGTCTCTGATATCACTGATCAACATTCCTTTTGCTGATGGCATGGAAATATCTTGTCATTGTCATGCAGGTGAAATACAGCATCCAACATGACTTCCTGAGAGTTTCACTAATTCTTAGTGACAGCTCCAACCCGTTCCTAGAATTCCTCCATTCCTGTTGCAGCACATCTTTGCTATTTTCTCCGCAGTCATCATGGTTTGGTTTTTTTCAGCATCCAGCTTCTCTCCTTTTTTGCCACTATATATAATAGAAGATATAGGATTTCCTTTTTGCTCTTGCATTTTAGTGTTTCTAATTGTGGACACCAGAGAAGGTTTTGATAGTAGGCGTCCCTCTCTGTGCTACAAACCAAAATATTTTGGAATCTCATTGGCTCTTGATGAAAAGCTTCTATATATCATCCTCATTTTCTTAGGATGAATTTTCCCTCTTGGTTTGTCTTATCTCTGTTGTTCCTCTGTGCAGAGAAAAGACACATCTTGAACAGTTCATTGCTAAGCCAGAGAGGAAAAAAGGCAAATTATTTGAATTCCGAAGGGTGAATGTTGTGTTATTAATGGGCTTAAAAATATGAGTTGAAATCCGTAACTCTGAGTTCTTCAATCATCTGGTTAGATGTGGTTTGGATTTCATTTTACTGCTTTGTGAAACAAGCCAAGAGTGCATCTGTGCAGAAAGAAGTTCCTTTTTGGAAGAGCTCATCATCTCCTGAGCTGTTTTCAGTAGGGGGATCTGGGCAGCACATGGGGATGCAGGTGCTTCAGGAACACCACGTGACTGAGTGCAGTCTGACCTCTTTGAAAAAATTATCGTGCCACATTTAATCATGACAAGCAAACACAGGATGAGGGGGTACCAGCTGGTGCCATCTCCAGCGTGTTCAAGGAGCTCTGTAAATAGTGCACTTGGAAATGAACCTTTGCCTCAGGCAGTATTTTAAACAGGCAGTGGCCTTACTCATTCCACAAACTATGTATCTATTTGGAAATGTGAAATGGTTATTATAATACTATAAATCACAAGAAATGTTCCCTTGGAGGGTTTTTGTCCCTCTTCTTTCTCTATGGAGAAATGCAATTTTGTAGCAAAGATTTCTTTTCTGCAAAGGTCTGGATTAGAAACAGAGAGAAGGGAAGGCTGGCAAAAAATAAAGTGGAAACAGAGAAGGACCTGGGGGTGCTAGTGTATAAAAACTGGACATACCCCAGCCATGTGCGCTGGCACCCTGAAACCCCTCATGTGCTGGGCTGATCCCACAGCATGGGCAGCAGGGGAGGGGGGATTCTGCCCATCTGTGGTGAGACCCCACCTGTAGTGCTGCCTCCAGCTCTGGGGTCTAACATCAAAAGGACATGGAGCTGCAAGAGTGAGTCTAGAGAAGACCACAGAGATGCTCTGAGGGCTGGAGCACCTCTGCTCTGGAGACAGGCTGGAAGAGCTGGGGGTGTTCAGCCTGGAGAAAAAAAGGCTCCAGGGAGATCATAGAGCCTCTTCCAGTGCATATAGGGGCTCCGAAAGAGCTGGAGAGTGACTGTGGACAACAGCCTGAACAAAGGAAACCCCAAGCTTTTTCACACTCACATCTAAGTGTGAAAGTCTAGGGTCATGGGCTCCTGCTGTGTCTCTTGAGTGTCCGGTCACCCTGTGCCCTTTGTTTCTCCAGGTTCCTGTCCCAGAGCTCGACCTGCAGCTCACACTGCAGCTGCACACAGAGCTGCCTGCACTGAATGTATTCCTCAAGAGCCTTCGCTTTGTTTTAATTGAGCACTGCTGCTAATATACTGAAAGGGAAAAAGAGAAATTTTAATGCATATAACCCCTGTCGTTCCATACAACTGTAATTCAAGTACCAAACATAACAGAATTAAGGCCAACAAGATTGCTTTACAAGAGTGGAAATGATTATCAATATAAAATCACATAGTAGTCTCAAAAGTCAGTTACTGATCAACTGGTTGATCATTCACTGCTTGTTGAAATACTGGGTCTACCATTCATCTCCATCCAGCTGGGTGCCTCCTAAACAATCTCTCTATCCCCAAAGACTCACGCAGCTAATCATTTATATTCACTGTCAAATGATACCTCTGGCTTATTCAGTTGACTGTGGAACCCTATATGTAGGTGTAATTTCCTCTAGCAGGGTTTCTACTACTCTTCCTTTGTCAGTCCTTCTTGCAAGAAAGGCTTCTGCCCAGCTTGACAGCTATCTACTATCACTGGAAAATACTTGCACCCAGCATAGGTGGCATGTCCTAGAGTCCACTTGCAATCTATGAAAAGGGAGGTATGTTGTCTTTCGGTTGAAAGA
>VXBT01002556.1:6142-16852 GCA_013400235.1 Oriolus oriolus | reverse complement strand
GGTCCTTCAATAAACACCGAGGTAAAACCCTTTTCCCTCTTAACTGTGTTCAGCTCTCTTCATTTTAAGACCAGGAAAAGGTGTCAGTGGCAGTGGCGTTCCCAGGACCCTCCTTTCCATCTTTCTGAAAATGGGGACAATATTTCCCTTTTTTGGTCAAGTGGAACTTCACCTGCTGGCCAGGAGTCCTGGTCTTCACCAGGGTATGGGGGGCTATAGGGGATATAGGGGGATATAGGGGATGGGGGGGTCCAAGGCATTTCCCACCCCTGCCCCATCCCTGCAGAGCCCAGCGGGGAGTGCAGCTGGACCGGGGCTGGGCTGGGCTCGAGGCCGTGGGGAGGGGCCCGGAGCACCGGAGCCCTGGGACGGCCTCCAGTGGGGTCCCCCCCTCCCTGAGACCCCCAAATTCCCCTGGGCGCCCCCTCACCTGGCTCGTCCCAGGTGAGCTTCCCTCGGGGTCATGGACTGACCACGGCCAGGCCAGGGCTGCGTTTGCAGCCGTCGGGAGCGGCTCGGCTGGGACCGGGGTGGTTCTGTCCCACCTCAGGCACTGCCGGGGCCGGGGGAGGGATTCTCTTCCAGGGACAAGGGGCTCCTTCCGTGGAGTGAATGGGATGAGGGAGCCCTCCGCAGTTTGTTCATCGTCAGGGCTGCTTGCCCGTGTGAATGATTTCTTCTCTTACACCTTTGGTCACCAGTGTCGGTGCTGCTCCTGCTCCGTCTCCGATCTCGCTGCTGTTTCCAGTAAATCGTTCTCGTCTCCACCTGGGACCTTCACCTTTTGTGCCTCCCGCCGGAGGGGGAGGGGCAGCAGGGGCTGGTTTGGAGTCTCAGGGGCAGCACTGAACCGGGGACCACCATTCCTAAACCCCAGCAGCCCGAACTGGGGCCCCAAGGAGCCCAGATCTGCCCGGAGTGGGCTGGGGACAGCTCTGACCTGAGATCTGCGTGTCGGTCCGGAGCCGCTGGGCACAAGGCTGTGCTCGTGCGGGTGTGGTGCCCAAGCCGGGACGTGTTCCCAAATTCTCCTCGTTGTCTTTTCCAGAGCAGGGAGGGGGATCAGGCTGGCTTTGTGGCTGCGCTGTGGGATATCAGTCCACGGCGTGGGGACACTCAGGGCAGTGAGGGGCGTTCGGGATGTGCGTTCAGCGCTGCTCCCCGCTCCCCTACGCTGGGAATTCCTGAATAACCGAGCCCACCCTAGGCGGAGAAACAGGGAAGGAGGATTCTTGGCAGCCTTTCACCCCCTTTGCCTCCTTCAGGCCTGTTACAGCAGCTTTGGGGAATCCTGAATTCCCTTTGGGTGTTAAGGAAAGCCTGGTCCTGTTCCTGGTTCTGCCAGCTCTGCTCAGTGTGGCCCACACCGTGTTCGGAGTCAAGGAGGAGATTTCCAGGGAGGCCTTTGGGAGATCTGCCCCAGGGTGGAGAGGCATGACGGTGTGGAACGTGGGAGAAAATGGGCCCAGATCTGGGGAAATTCTCTGCTCCAATGGTTTGGAATTCACCCCTGAACAACTGCAGTGATAAAGTGATCAAACACGTGAAGGGAAAACGCTTTGTCAGCAGCTCAGGGCAGTGTGCTGGGCCCTGGCCGCGATCAGCCGGACACTGCTGGGCCCTGGCCGCGATCAGCCGGACACTGCTGGGCCCTGGGCAGCGCCTCGGGGCAGGGGGAGCACGAGAGCAGAGCCAGGGCCACCGCGGCCACTCCAAGGGCGGCTGAGCCAGAGGAGCAGCCAGGAGCGGTCACCCCGACACAGAAGAAATCCGAGAGCAAACCAGCTCACTCGGAGGGATGAGGAGGAAGCAGGGCCCTCCCGACCCGAGGAAGAGGCAGAGCCAGCGAGAATCCCCCCAGTCCCTATTCCCTGGAGACCTGTGGGATACAGGAAGAGATTCCAGCCCCGGGTGGCCCGGCTGCTCCAGTGCTGGGATATCGGGGGCGTGGAACTGGGTGGGAGGGAAGCACCCGGGGTCCCCGGGATCCTGACAAGGGGATTGGGAAGAGCCAAGAGACTCCCAGCCCCTGCAGGAAACTCCTGCCAAGTGTGAGGGAAGGTGCTCCCTCAAGGATGATCTCAGAGTGCCCCCAGGCAGCCGGAACGCCACGGACAGAGGAGCCCAGGAGCTGAGGGAATTGGCTGTGCTGGAGGGGATCCACAGGGACTCCAAGAGCGAGGTCTGGATGGAGCCCAGCACACCCAATCCACGTGTGGGAGTTTGTCTGGAGCGCCGTGGTCGGGCTGCAGCCCCCGGGCGGTGACGCCAACGGAGGCAGGAGAGCAAACAAACAGTGCCCCAGGTGACCACGGGGATCGTCCTTTCTCCTCCCCACCGGCCTCGGCTGGGGAAGGACTGTCCAAGACCTCGGACAGAGTTGAAAGACTCGAGCAAATTAGGCGATGTCCCCTGTCCCACCAGTATGGACCAGTCTGTGCCACTGGGAGCAGCTGCTCCCTGCTCGAGAGAGAGGGGATGCCCCACGAGGTCACCTGTGGCTGGAGCTGGGTGACACAGAGGGGACGTGAGGGAGTGGCACCTCGAGTCCACATCTACAGAAGTGAGTGGGGAGTGCCGTGAGCGGGCGCTCCCTCCAGCCACGTGGGGGAAGGGACCGTGGGGTCCGCTGGGCCCTGTGGATCCATGGCCCGGCCCAGCAGAGCCACAGGAGCGCGTGGCTTTGGCTGACACTGCCACACAATGTCCCCTGATGCCATCGAGGTCGTGGGGGCAGGTCCATCTCTGTTTCTGGGGTGCCAGGGGGATCCCAGCAGGGATTGTGCTGGGAGCTGGAGTGACCCCGACTGGGAACGAGCAGCAAAACCCCCCCAGTGACTGGTGCAGAGGCCTCGGGGATCCCTGGCACAGGTTACCTCAGGAGAGGGGATTTCAGAGACCCAAAGGGACATGGGTGGGCTTTGGGGACAGCTGCTGCGGAGACAGAAGGCATTGGAAGTTGAACACCTCAGAGGTCCCTTCTGCTCTGGGGCTGCTGAGGGCTGAGGAGCAGCAGGGACCAAGCACCACCACCTCAGCAGGGACCGAAGCAGCCAGGACTGCCCGACCCCACCCCTGGGGGATCCACGAACTGCAGAGCCAGGGAGAGCTCAGCACGACTCGCTCACCCTTCAGTGGCCCCATATGGAGGTGTCCAGTGGAGAGTGGACACTGCCAGTGGACTGTCGTGGCCTGAACGAAGTCACACCACCACTGAGAGCTGCTGGGCCGGACGTGCTGGAGCTCAGTACGGAGTCCAGGGCAGCAAAGTGGTGCCACCACTGCCACTGCCAGGGCGTTCTTCTCCGTTCCTCTGGCACCAGAGTGCAGGCCGTGGCTGGCTCTCAGCTGCAGGGGCGTGCAGTGCACCTGGAACCGGCTGCCCTGGCGTGGGAGAACAGCCCCACCACCTGCCATGGGCTGATCCAGACTGCTCTGGAAAAGGGCGAGGCTCCAGAACATCTCCAGGACATCGATGACATCTGCCGTGGGAACACGGCAGAGGGAGGTTTTGGGAAAAGGGAGAAGATCATCCTCATCCTCCTGAAAGCCACTGATCAAAGTAAAGTCAAGGGGCCTGCCCAGGAAATTCAGTTCTGGGAGGAGAAGTGGTGAGATGGACGCAGATCCCAGCAGAGGTGATCAGTGAGGTAACTCGGTGTCCCCACTGAGCAGTGAGAAGGAAACTCAGGCTCTCCCGGCACTGTGGGGTTTTGGAGGGTGCCCGTCCCAGACTGCAGCCGGACTCTCAGCCCCCTCCACCTCGTGACACGAAAGCAGCAGGATTTCCAGCGGGGCCCTGAACAACAACAAGCTTCTGGTGAGATCAAACAGACTGTTCCTGCAGGAGCCCTTGGGCCACTCAGAACGGGGCAGGATGGGAAGGACCGGCTCTACCCTGCAGCCGGGGAGAACGGTCCTTCCTGGGGCTGGTGGCAGAAGGCACCTGGGGAGACTCCAGGACGACCTCTGGGGTTCTGGGTTTGGGGATACAGAGGATCCAAGGCTGCTACACCCCAGCTGAGAGAGATCTTAGCAGCCTCTGAAGGCGCCCGAGCTGCCTCAGACGTGACTGGCACCGAAGCGCTGCTGCTGCTGGCACCCAGCTGCCAGCGCTGGGCTGGTGCGCACAGCGAGAGCCCTTCGCACAAATGACGCAGCTGCCGCCAAGCGCAGCGAGTGGATTGCACGGATCACACAGCGAGCTCGGAGACGAAATCCTAATCCTGGGATCCTGGAAATCATCACAGACCGGCCCTGGAGGCGAACTTTTCAAACTGTCCTCATCAGAGGAGGAACAGACGCCACGTGCTGAGGTCCCACCCGTGACCACCGGAGAGCGAGAGGCGCCGCGCTCTCCTCACCGCCTGCAGGGACCTGCAGGAGGTGGGAAGCCGCTGCACGAGCCCTGTGCAGCGAGGCGGGGAAGCTACCGAGGGACAAGGTGGATCAAGTCAAGGCTGCAGAGCTGAGAGCCACCCAGCCGTCCTTGGATATCGCTGAGCAACAGAAGCGACTTGTGGGTGGTGACAAACACTCTGTGGGAGGGGCACCGCGGATGTCTTAGGTTTCGATGTAAGATTTAACCAAAAGTATGGATTCTGTCACCATCTTCACAAGCTGTTAAAGCAGGTGGGGCAGGGTTCTTTATCTCTTCAGTGACTCAGCCCTGATAACTCCCTCCGGGGCCATCTCTCTGCTAACGGGCCACCCAGCCTCACTGCTTGACTCATAAATTCCACCATCCCATTGTGAGATGCTCCGCCCAGGGGGAGGAACCGAGCATTCCCACCTGGATATAATCCGAGGCAGCCCTGACCTACCGGATTCCCAAAGAAGAAGAGCTACAGAACCACCACTGGACCTTCAGGGGAGGACCAGACCCTTCTACAGGATCACAGCTCCAACAGAACCACATCCATCACTTCAGGAGGACTGCAGCCACCATTTAATGGGACTGCTGCCACCACCCTGACCGACAGGGAGTCAGGTTGTACCCCGACTCTGTCAGTTTGAGCCAGTGTTTCTGTATCATTGCCTGTATCTCAATTTTCCTATTAAATTGTAATTCTGACTCGGGATCTCCCACTGGTTTGCTTTCAAACCAGTACAGCGGGAAAAGGCCAGTTGGCAGCGCAGAGGGAAACTCACCTGGGCTGCCCGAGTGCGGCGAGACATCGCTGCCCAGGGGAGAAGCCGAGCATAAAAAGCCATCGGGGCTAACGAGGAGCATCGCAACGAGGACCAGGTGGATCGGGCTGCCAGGACGGAAGTGTGACAGGCACACCTGGACTGGTGACACAAGGGACAGTAACTCCAGCTTGGTGGGCCCACGACACCTTGGGTCATCAGGGCAGAACTGCGCCGTGGCCAGGGGCTCGTGACAGAGGAGTGGACTCGGCCACGGATGCTGCACCCCCGGTAATCCACGACGGTGAGCTGTGCGCTGTGGCCAGGCGGGGCCGAGCGCGTGAAGCCCCCGTGGTCTGGGGGCGCTGATCCAAATACCAGCGTGGGGACGCCTGGCAGACCGATGGCATCGCAGCGCCTCGGACCCGCGTGGCCGGAGACGGACCCTGTGCCTCACGCCACTGCCTGGACACCGTCCCAGGCCGTGAGAAACAAGGCCAGTGGTGACACGGCAGCGCTGACAGATCTGAGTCGGACAGCGGGAGTCAAGAATGGCCTCGTGGACAGCTGGGCCAGAGAGCTCGGGATGGGGTGGGGGTGCCACATTCCCCACCAGGCACCAGCCCTGGGAAACGGGAACGGTGCGATGGGCTGACAAAACCCACGCTGAAGGCAGGGGGTGGTGGGATCTTCAAACATTGGGATCTGCATTTCATGAAGGCCACGTGGTCACTCGACACCCGAGGCTCCACCAGTAGAACCAGCCCTGCCCAATGTGACCCCCAAGCAAAGGCACACTCCAGGTGCTGCAGAAGGGGACAAAGTCCCCGTGGTTCATGTGAGGGATGTGTCAGGGAAGGGAGTTTGGATCGCTCCTGCCCCAAGCAAAGGCAAATCCATCGCTGGGACTGTTTCTGCTCATGGACCTGGGTGCACTCGGTGGGTGACGCAGAGGGCAGGGAAACACGATGTGTCCCTCAAGGGGCTTCGATTTTGGGGTGAGAACATGGGGAACGTTGAACTGTATCGTGTTGGCTGTGAGTGACAGTGCCAGCGCTCGCTGTGACTCCCGCGGACGATGAGGTTGGGCTGCTCCAGAGGCACCGGCCGGGAGCTCCGGACGCGGCCACCAGCCCACAGCAGAGCAGCCCTCGTGTGCTGGGAGAGATCCAGGATGGACACATCCCACAGCCAGGACTGAGCGACCTCAGCAGACACCTGGGACAGCCGGGGACTGTGGAGATGGAACTGCTGCTTGTGTGTGTGCATATAAATATGTGTGAACATATGTGTGTATATAAATGTGTATATATGTGTGTATATAAATAAGTGTATACATAAATGTGTGTGTATAAATATGTGTGTATATAAATGTGTGTGAACATACAAATATGTGTATGTATAAATACGTGTGAACATATAAATATCTGTGTGTGTATAAATATGTGTGAACATATAAATATATGTGTGTGTATAAATACGTGTGTGTGTATAAATACGTGTGGTGCTGGAAGGTGTGGGAACCCGGGAATGACGCGGACGGTGTAGAATAAAGGATGAGTGCAAGGAGTGGAACAAGGAATGACGTGGATGGCGTGGAGTAAGGGGTGGGGAATGTCCTGGTTGTGGCCAGCACAGGGTTAATTCCTGCAGCAGCCGTGAGGGGCACGGCCAGGCCCCTGTGGCCATTCTGTACCGGCCAGGACCCTGTGGTCACTCTGTACCAGCCAGGACCCCACGGTCACTCTGTACCAGCCAGGACCCCGTGGTCACTCTGTACCAGCCAGGACCCCGTGGTCACTCTGTACCAGCCAGGACCCCACGGTCACTCTGTACCGTTCGTTTTCAGCGCTGTTTGGTGTCAGTTCCTGTTTGGTTCTGATCCCGTCGCTGTTTCCAGGAAATCGCTCTTTTCTCCACCCGTCCCCCTCTGTGCCCCGGGCTGGCTCAGAACCCCCCTGCTCTGGGGGGACCAGGACTGCGAGTTATTGATTAATGAAAGGGAAATTAAGGGATCAAAGCCCCTCCGTGTCCCCCACCCTCGCCTTTTCCGGGTGAAATCCCAGGGCGCTCCCCCCGCTCCAGGTGTGCCCCACCCGGACGCACCCGAGCCACGACCACCCCTGGGATCCTCCGGCTCTGACAGCGGCATGGGGGATGCGGGGTTGATTTGGGTGATTTTGGGGTGATTTGTGTGATTTTGGGGTGATTTGTGGATGAGTTTGAGGAGATTTTCAGTGGTGACTTGGGGTAATTTGGGGGAAGATTCAGGGATATTTCAGGGAGATTTTGGGGCCATCTGGAGGTGATTTGGCAGATTTTTGGAGGTGATTTTGGGGCAGTTTGGGGGTGATTTTGGGGATTACTTGGGGGTGGTTTTGAGTGATTTTTGGGTGGTCTTGGGGATGATTCTGGGGTGATTTTGGAGGTGTTACTGCAGTCCTGGAGAAGTTCTGGGGTGCTGCTGACCCCCTGCACTGGCCAGACTGTCACCACTGTCACCTGAGCCAGCACCCGCCTCACCTGGATCCCACCCCAGCTTTATTTAAATCCAATCCTTGGTATATATTGTCTTTTTTCCCAATTTTTTGCCCAAAACGCCTGATGGGCTGAGGCCGGTATTACCTGGAGCATCCAAGTCTGGGGGACCTGGGGATTGACCCCCCACACCTGGGCAGATCCCTCACCTGGACACCTGCCCGGAGCCCCTTCAATCACTTCACAGATTCAGCAGAAACAGCGAAATCTTTGCTTTTCTCCCCAAAACACAGCAATATCCCCTCCCCCTCCCCCCCCCAAGTTATTCCTTTATCCTCCAATTTTCCATAATCAAATCTGGATCTGGAATTCGTGATGACCGTAGGAGATCACACTCGCACACACCCGGAGGCAGCACCTGTCCCAGGTGGGTGGACACCTGGTGCCTCAGAGCTCCAGCAATGGAGCCTCCCGGCCATCCCAGGGGTCCCCTGTGGAAGGGTGGCCAGGTAACCACACCTGGGGGCTCTCCGGGGGCTCTCCAGGTGTTCCCTGCGAGGAAGGCGGCCAGGTAACAGCACCTGGGTGTTCCCAGATCTCTGCTCGTGTCCTCGTGCTGGGAGTGGAGGGTGTCCAGGTGCGCTGAGAGGCTGCAGGTGCTCCTCACCCGTCCCTGGCCCGGCCCCTATTTCAGGATGATGTGGTAGCTGTCGTTGGTTTCGGCTGCAAAGGAAGCCAAGGTGACCCCGGAGCCGGTGAGGGAAGGGGGGCCGGGGCCACCTGACACAGGTGTGGCCCCAGCACAGAGCCCCGGGCACCCACGCACCTTTCATGGTGTCCAGGACGAAGCAGGATTCATCCTGGAAGTTCTGGATCATCTGGAAAAACCCAAACCAACACCAAGTTACGGGTTTTGGGGAAGGGTTTGGGTTCCAAAGGGCTGGAGGTGCCCAGGCAGGAGCTCAGGTGGGCGCTCTGGAAGCACCAGCCAAAAATATTTTATTCCTTCCTTGGGCCCTGGTCTTGGGGTGATTTTAGGATGATTCTCCGTTCCCTGATCGTCGGCTTTACACCCAGAAACAGCTGCTGGAGCTTTGAGACGGACCCAGGGGAGGGCTGGGTTTCATTCAGAGCCTCCCTGTTGGGCGTGTGCTCGGCACAGACGGGGCCGTCACACTCTCACTGTCGCTGGATTGGTTTTTGCCAGCTCGAATCAAGAAGTTTTCTCTTTTTTCCCTTCCCTGGCCCAGAGGCTGCACCGGGAATCCTCTCGGCGGCTTTGTTTAGTTTGGTTTTTTCTCGCACTGTTTTTGGCTTGGTTTCCAGCCCAGGGAGCCAGCGGGGGCCGCTCCGAGAGCTCGGAGAAGCGGAACCAGCAGGAGAAAGGACAGCAGAACCCACCAGGCTCTGCTGCGAGGAGGAGACCGGCGCCAGAGGGTCCCCAGGCTCCCACCGGCTCTGCCTGAGCTGCTGCGGGAGCTCTTTCTCCCCTCCCCGAGACAAAGCGGGGCCGGCCTCTGTCTCTGCCTCCCGGCCACGCGCCCAGAGGGGGCTGGAGTGCAAGGTTCAGGGTTTTTCTGTGCCTTGCAGGTCTTGCTTTGTTCATGGACTGTTTTACCTTTTCTTTCACTTTCACCCACTGCTATTCGTTTATCTCACTGGCACAAAGTAGGAATTGCTGGAGCCCTTTCTTTTTAGAGAAAACACTTTTTCCAGAGCGTTTTTCTCCCAGAATTCATCTCCAAACCGAGAGAGCCCTTCCCAACACCTGCCCAGGTGATCCCTGCCGATCCCATTCCCCAAGGTGAAGCTCCCAGGGGACCCTTCCCACCCCCCAGCCGTGCCCGGGGGGCGGGCGGGCGTTACCTCGTCGCTGACCAGGACGTGGATCCCGGTGGGTCCCTGCTTGTAGATCTGCTGGATCTGCTGCGCGGGCACGCGGAAAAGCTGCGCCAACTTCTCCATCAGCTCGGCCGCCGTCAGCTCCTCCAGGTAAATGGCGTGGTACACTGCGGGGCACAGCCCGGCCTCGCACCTGCCCAGGTGTGCGCCCCGCTCCCAACAGGGCCCCGCCCGCCGGCCACCGCGTCCTGCGCGGGACGGGCACCCCCGGCCCCAAAAAGCTGCCGGCAGCACCCGAGCAGCAGCGCCTGGGCTGCTCCAGGGGGGTTCCATTCCTGGCAGGATGGGAGTGCTGGAAGAACAGCCCCTCCCCAGCCCCACCCGGGCACTCACAGGGGCTCCCAGCTCTGGCTCAGCACAGGTGAGACACCGACAGCGGCGTGGGGGCACCGCGGGGAACCCGCCGGGATCGGGGCGAAGGATGGGGGCAAGGGGGGGCATTTCCTGGCACCGTGAGCTGAGGGGAGCGGGCAGGACCCCCGGGGGTACAGAGGCCACAGGTGAGCTCTGTGCTCACAGGTGGGGGCACAGGTGAGCTCTGTGCTCACAGGTGGGGGCACAGGTGGGGGCACAGGTGGGGGCACAGGTGAGGGCACAGGTGAGCTCTGTGCTCACAGGTGGGGGCACAGGTGGGGGCACAGGTGGGGGCACAGGTGAGGGCACAGGTGAGCTCTGTGCTCACAGGTGGGGGCACAGGTGGGGGCACAGGTGGGGGCACAGGTGAGGGCACAGGTGAGCTCTGTGCTCACAGGTGGGGGCACAGGTGGGGGCACAGGTGGGGGCACAGGTGAGGGCACAGGTGAGCTCTGTGCTCACAGGTGGGGGCACAGGTGGGGGCACAGGTGGGGGCACAGGTGAGGGCACAGGTGAGCTCTGTGCTCACAGGTGGGGGCACAGGTGGGGGCACAGGTGGGGGCACAGGTGAGGGCACAGGTGAGCTCTGTGCTCACAGGTGGGGGCACAGGTGGGGGCACAGGTGGGGGCACAGGTGAGGGCACAGGTGAGCTCTGTGCTCACAGGTGGGGGCACAGGTGGGGGCACAGGTGGGGGCACAGGTGAGGGCACAGGTGAGCTCTGTGCTCACAGGTGGGGGCACAGGTGAGGGCACAGGTGAGCTCTGTGCTCACAGGTGAGGGCACAGGTGAGGGCACAGGTGAGCTCTGTGCTCACAGGTGAGGGCACAGGTGAGGGCACAGGTGA
>VXBT01002553.1:0-10682 GCA_013400235.1 Oriolus oriolus | reverse complement strand
GAGGAAAGGCTGAGAAAGTTGGACTCGTTCAGCCTGGGAAAGAGCAGCTTTTGGAGAGACCTAGTTGTGGCCTTTCATTACCTGAAGGGATCCTACAAGAAAGATAGAGAGAGACTTTCTACTCTTTTATATAGTGACAGAAAAAGAGGGAATGGATTCAAAGTAAAAGAGAGTAGGTTCAGATTAAATATTAGGAGTTCTTTGTTGTGAGGATGGTAAGGCACTGGAACAGGTGGCCCAGTGAAGATGTGGATGCCCCATCCCTGGCAGTGTCAAGGCCAGGTTAGATGGGGCTCAGGGTAACCTGGTCCAGTGGAAGGTGTCCCTGCCCATGGCATGGCAGGGCCAGGGGGGAGGGGGTGGGAGAGTGAGACTACATTATCTTTAAGATCCCTTCCAACACAAACCATTCTTTGATTTTATGATTCTATGATTCCGTATAACATTTGCACTCTCCTAAATAGGAATCATAGTCCATGGTAGCATAAAAGGAGACAGATAGATGAAGACTCAAACAAAGAAATTAAGGTAACAAGTAAACATGGTTGAATCGTGATAAATATAGATGAAAATGTAATATATTTGCATGGGGTTTGAACTGCATCATTAAGATCCATCCATTAAAATTCACAGCTCAGATAAAAGATTATGAGTTTAAAGTACACAGAATCAAAAATGCAAAAGCTGTAATTTTTTTTTCAACTGCTCTAATGCAGTTCTGTTATACAGTGCAAAGGAACATGGCAGGTATATGTAATACTTTCTCCATATGAATTTCCATTTCTCTCATATACAGTACTGGTTTAGGACTGCCCCAGAGATTCCAGTCAACGACCTCAGTTTTAAGATAGTTGAAAAACAAATTTCTTTTTATTACTCACTATGCCTTTAAGTGCACATCTTCTTTAGTGCCACATTTCCATAATTGCTACAGCCCTATTCCTCCCTGCAGCAGTTTTCCTGATTTCCAATTAAACCAGGAAATCTAGAAAACAAGAAAACCTGTAGAATTTGGCCCTCTGGGGGCTTCATCTCAACTGCACAATTTTCTGTTTGCTTTTTTATTTTCCTTTTTCTTCTGCCTTTCAACCTACATTTCTGGCTAAACACTCATCCTTTGAGGCCAGTGCACTGAAAGCAAGGATCAGGATCAGCAGGGACCTGGGTGCTGCTGAGATGCTTGTTTCTTTCTGCCTCTAACACCATATTAGCTATACTCAGTGCTGTCCCTCACCTCTTCTTTTAAGATTTTGGTATTTTCCCTCCAAACTTGTGACATCTGCACCTTAATTCTGGACATTTCTCTGCTTCCCAGGAAGAGCCAAAAGCAGATTCTCATCAATTCAGGTCGTTGCTTTTCACACACATCAGCAGAGGAGAGGGAGATACAAGGGCCATCCAGGAAATATCTTCCATCACATACAAAAGACTTTTTCCATTTTCATGTTGTTCAAAGAATCTTCTGCTTTCACTGAGTAGCTAGTGGAAAAGGATGCAAACAGTTGCTCTTGCAAGCCTAAAGGCAGGAAATCTAGAAGCCCAAAAATGCACAATACAGAGCTTGTTGAAACCCAGAAACCAGCCTTCCTCCTTTAGGACTGGGGTGTCAGCTTTGCTTCAGACCAGTCACAGAGCATGACTCATCTTATTTTTGCCATCCCTCCACATCTTCCTGGATATCTTTATTGATGATCTAGATGAGGGGATTGAGTCTGCTCTGAGAAGTTCACAGATGACACAAGCTGGGCAGGAGTGTTGATCTGCTGGAGGGCAGGAAGGCTCTGCAGAGGGATCTGGACAGGCTGGGTCACGGGCTGAGGCCAGTGGTGTGAGGTTCAACAAGGCCAACTGCTGGG
Organism: Oriolus oriolus; assembly: GCA_013400235.1. Classification (NCBI taxonomy): domain Eukaryota; kingdom Metazoa; phylum Chordata; class Aves; order Passeriformes; family Corvidae; genus Oriolus; species Oriolus oriolus. The sequence continues at coordinate 8,826 of VXBT01002553.1, read as the reverse complement.
TCCTGCCCTTGGGTCACAACAACCCCAGGCAGCACCAGAGGGGCTGGAAAGGAGCTGGGGATGCTGGTGACAGCAGCTGAACTAGATCCGAGGGGCTGGAAAGGAGCTGGGGGTGCTGGTGACAGCAGCTGAACTTGATCCAAGGTGCTAGAGTGATTCCAGAGAAGGGAACGGAGCTGGGGAAGGGTCTGGAGCACAAGTGCTGTGAGGAGCAGCTGAGGGAGCTGGGGGTGTTCAGCCTGGAGAAAAGGAGGCTCAGGGGTGATGTTATCACTCTCCACAACTGCCTGAAAGGAGGCTGTGCCAGGTGGGGATTGGCCTCTTCTGCAAGGCAACCGGTGACAGAACAAGAGGACATAGCCTCAATATGGACTAGACGAGGTTTAGACTGGACATTAGGAAGAAATCCTTCTCAGAAAGAGCGATCAGGTATTGGAAAAGGTTGTCCAGGAGAGTGGTGGAGTCAACATCCAAGAAAGGTTGGATTCAATGATCTCAGAGGTTTTTTTTCAACCTAATTGATTCTGTGATTCTCTCTTGTTGTGGTGGCTGAGGCCGCAGCAGGAGCTGCTGGCAAGCCACAGACTCCCCAAGCAGAGGCTGCCCGCTCGTGGGACAGCACAGAAGTTTAGAATCACCCTTGGGGTTAGGCTGAGAAGAGTGGTCTCTCCCAGCAGACTTGGCTGCACTGTGTTAATTCTCCCCAGTTCATTGGTTTGTTGCCCTTCCGCCCCTTTTGCCCCGCACAAGTTCATGATCCACAGAGTTCTGCCTTGTCCGGTGCTCCACTGGCTCTTGGCTTCCCCTGCTCCTCCCTCCTTCCTCTCCACTGGCTAAAGCTATGTCACCCCACCTTCTCTCCGCCCCTTTGCCCTCAGATGGTTGGACCCTGATTCTCTGCCCACCCCTTGTTCCGCCCCCTTATAAAAGCTTTGTTTTCCCCTGTCGTGTGTTCTTTGCTGCTGGGCTGCTGCTGCTAAGCCCGTCAGAGCTCCATAGAAAGAACCCCTCCCGCCTCTTTGGGGCCAGGGACATCAGGAGCTACCTCTGTGTGTGTGTGTGTGTCTGTGTGTGTCTGTGTGTGTGTGTGTGTGTCTGTGTGTCTGTGTCTGTACCTGCGTGCTTCAGCCTGCACCAGGTAACAGAGTGCCTGCGAGTGTGTCCGTGCAGCACCGCCCGAGCGACTCCTGAGAGGGACGCTCTCGGGAAGGACACGGCACTTCTCCACCCCCCACACCGCGTCACTCTGTGATTCTGTGATCTTTGGAGTCTTGTCTAGTGGGGCTGGACAGAGACAGCCAACATGGAAAGTGTCTCCCTGTTAACCATTTTGGGAGGGATGAGGATATCAGACTCATTCTTAGCATTAAAAAAGACGTACCTGCTTCTAGTAAATAACAGGCCAGTATGTTGGCATAGTCTCTGTCTGTTGCAATGGACTTCTAAAGGAAACCAATGTCCATTTCTAGCAAGACATCGGTACTAGCATTGTGTTTCTGTTCAATGCAACAAAAAGAGCATATTAATACAGAAACCTAACAGCAGAACGCGTGTTCGTGAGTTTTGTTCAAAGTAGGATCTGCATCTGTCTCTTCCAACATCTGTCCCCAGCAAGAGGTTTTCTACTCATTTGCTGCCTGTTCTCTACCTATATAGTATCCTTCTGCATCTTGTGTCCTCTCACTTTTCCCTACTCTCCTTTCCCTATCTGTATTTAAAAGACAATTTTATTTTTTAGTGCTGAAAATATTTTTCTCATACTGGATTCCTAGCAGCGCATCATGGTGACGGGATCTGCGTGGGACATAGCACCAGACTTGAACCAGTCCTGCCTGTCCCCCAGACCCTGGAACTCAGAGGACAATACAAACCTTCTCAGTCCAGCTTGCAGCTCTGGCCATGGCTCAGCTCTGTGCTACTGCAGTCACATCTTCCTGAGCAGCACTGTCCACCCACACATCCTGCACGTCACACAACCTCCACACTCGCCCTTCACAATCTCGCAACAGATGAGACAGGAAATCTGCCCGTGTGCCCTTTGTGCTTCTGTATCACAGACTGCACGCCCTGCCTGCAACTCAACTTTGTCCCCTCTTCCACCTAAGCTTGAGGGTTTTTTCATGTGGCTATCTCCACTAAAAACAACTAACATTTGTTTTGCAACTAAAATACCTCTCAGTCCTCCAGAATTTCATGCCCAACCCTACGCTTCTGTTGCCTCACTTCCATCCTGAATTTGCACTCTCTATAGATGTGTGTACCTTTTCTGTTGTTTGTATCACATCTCATAAATTCAGGCTGGAAGGCTGTAGGAACAGACTTCTGCCTAAATTACAAGCATTCCTAAGTTAATTTTATTTAGTACTAGAGAGGCACATGCTTTTGATTAGATATTTTTAAAGTTGTTTTAACTCAGAGGAAAATAACTCAATATTCATTAAAAAAAGAAAAAAAGAGCAGCTTAAAATGATTACTACCATAGGAGCCAAAATACAGTATCAGCAAATACGACTGAAGTGCACAAGGTAATATGATTTATAAGCCTCTGTAATCAAAAAGATGGATCATCATGCTGGAAAAAATATCCAGCAAGTGTATGTTTATCAGAGCTTTTGGAAGGCATGCTAGCTAAACCCTACAAGACTAATCATTTTCGTTTCCAAGAAAACAGTTACCCTTAAACATGTAATTACCCTTAAACATACGCATTTTCAGCAAAGCATGTCCATTTAAATATTTGTTAAAGCAAATGTATCCCAAATTACCTTTATACTCTACAATACACTGCAATTATATACTATTATTCCCTGAATGTGCCTGGATCTATTAAAGCATGGCTCAAATGGAAAGTTCTTCAGCTTCAAAAATTAATCTGAATGTAACTCTTAAGATGCAACAAGGCCTTTGTTGCAAAAACTCCCTTGAAATTTTGTGGGGTTTTAAGAAAAAATAGATGTTGAGGCTTGTAAGCAAACTAGAATTTGAAAAACTACACTTGAATAGATAACTGCATACAGTGTCTTACAAGTTACACTATACAGGAACATACACAGTTTTCACATGGAATTCCTAAGAACTATCTCTTTCTTAATCCCTGTATTAAACCCAAATTCCTCTTTTATCAGTATTTATGGGTAACTTCTAGGAAACATAGCCTAGAAAGGTATAGGGCATAAATTATGTGCTCATGCAGCTGAGGAACCATCACAAAACAGAAGCCGTTCTAGAGCAGTGCCATGAATTTCAGACTTTCAAAGACAGTACTGCAGAACTTCCATTTTATTTAAATAAAAAGTATTTTCGTATAGATAATTTCTCGTTTAATACTAACATGAAAATAATACTATTTTAAAAAATGTGAGAAACCTCATCAACAGCTCTTGCTCAATGTTTCCAATATCAAAAAAATTTTAAGGGGTTAGATTAGGGCTTTGGCTGAAAAAATGTGTCAGACTCAAAGCTTTGGCACAAGAAAAGTCAAGTCAGAAGCAATGTATTTTTAAACAAATTTGGAAAGGCTATATTACACATACATAGCTCATTTTTAGATTATGAAGATGTAAAAAAGCTGTTTTCAACATGTGCTCTCAGTTCTCGAATGGAAATCTGTTGGGCTGCAATTTAAAGCACAGACGAGACATAAGGTCCATATACTCCAAGGGTTACTACATTGAAGAATTTAGTTATCAGAAAAATCAGTGGAGTGGAAGCTTGACCAAGATTCCCTCTTTTGTCTCATCTCTTGAGTCTCAGCAGCTCCTCAAGGGCAGATCTGCACTTTGCCAAAGAACTTGGATGGCATTTTTAAGACAGGACACTTTGCAGAGTTTAAAAGCTGAAGTCCCCTCACCCCTCCCCACTCCCCTGCCTCCTGCTTAGGAATCTGACAAGGGCTAGGATCGATGTGACTAACACCAAGTTAAGTGACCTCAACCCATGCACTTGGCACTACTGCCCACGAGGCAGAGCTGTAGCAGTGCTGACACCGCTGCTCAGCCATGCGAAGGAACCCACTCGGGGTTAAAAACAAACCAAACTGCAGTGCAAGAACAAACCTCTGCTGCTGCCACTGGGTGCTTTGCTCCTGGTGCTGAGACCCTGAAATGGACCAACATGACCTGAACGCAGCAGGAAGTGGCCAGTGGCTGCAGGGCCAGAGCCCAGGTGTACTCCAGGGCTCTGCAAGAGGTGCTGTGCTGCAGGCTGGCAGAGGTGAGCAGGAGTGCCTGATTTAATGATTCATTTGTTCATTCTAAAGAGAACAGGCAAGTGTTTTGACAGCTTTACACGGTTCCGTCTGAAACCCCCATGCTACTCCCCGTGCCTGACCTCACATTACTACTTTTAGCCCATGAGACAGAGTTAAATGGGACATATCACTGGGTTTAAAAGGAAAAACTAATAGATTAAAGACATTTCACTCCCGCAATACTATTGCTGTATGGAAAATATATGAAGTCCCGATAAACTTCAGTGGCAGCAAACATCAAAAAACTGGCAGCTAATAGCTCTGTTGGTGCTGAGCCTAAAAGCATCTTCTTCCAATTTGTTTTCAGGGCCACCTTGCAAATATTTTCCTGGCCTATGTTTCCTCTTTTATAGGAGACTGGGCTATTTACCTACTTGCCTTTTTCTGCTTCCTTTTGTACAATCACTGATTTTCAAGAATTGCTGCTATAGGAGGAGAAATGTTTCTGGGACTGCAACAGCCATTCCAGGAAACAGAATTCTGTCAGTCTATCTGACCACATCACGACATCTCTGTGTGTTTCAACAGCCTGATGTTTCAACAGGCTGCTAACAATGCTTCTAATTAGTTTAAAAGCAAAATGGAATGGAAACATCTCAGAGAAAATGGCTGAGGGAAAAGGTCAGCAGTCTCCTTCTTAGAAGTCTCTGGAAAGCCTGAGATGTTGCATTATATATTGATGACTGTTTTCTTCTACAAAATCCCCCGGAGTCCCAGAGGTAGCTAACACACCATGATATAACAGCTGATGCTATCATCCAATTCCATCTTTTATTAAGTTAGGCTGTTTAATTAATGTAGCTTGAAGGTCTGTAGCATTTAAACAAGTTTTTTTTTTCCTTCATCTTTATCACCCTCCCTTTTTAAAAGGGATCATTTTTAGCAAAACCCCTCAGTTGCTCTCATGTCCAGTTCGCTTGACCTTTTAGGGGCAAATCACCCCAGACGATGCACAGCTCAGCAAATTCACACAGCCCTGAAAACAGACCACCCGAATACCAGCCCACACTGAGTTACTTTGTAGGGACACTCATCTAAGGATGAGCTCACAATACTCACAATAAGCTTATAACGTAATTTTGGTCTGGCTTCTCTTTTACCTTTTGAAACACACAAATTCATAGAAACCAAGTAAGTTCCTGTACACTCTTTACTCCTTTATAGAAATAAAGTTATATTGTACGTGTCAGGAAAAAAAAATCCTTTAGCTACTGATATGTGTTATTTAGTTGTCACAGGTAGCACTGATGCATTACAAGTTAATGGATTTAATAGAAATGACAAATTCTTCTTGAAATAGATACCAAAGTTATCACGAGCCATAAAGCACTGCAGGAAAATGGGAAAATCCATGTCTTCTGTGCCAAAACATTAAGGGACTCCGAGGAGAAAGTGGCAGTTCTCTGCCTATCTGAATCCTAGTCCCATGGATGCTTGTTTCACATGGAGGCTAGAGGTAGTTTTAGGAAATTTCTGTGCAATTTACTATTTACATCCAAAAGCATTTTTAGCAGATTAGTGGGCAGTTTTTAGCAATGAAATCCAGTCATCCATGAAGAGATGGGACACCTTCATGAATTCTTCTTCTTACAGTCATGACACTGTCCAGACAAAAAAAAGGTACAAAAAAGATGTTTTCTCTGCTATGTCTGAGCATGGGAGAAAGTGTCAAATGTTTCACTGGGTCTGGAGAAACAGGAGGAACTGCCAGGAATGTTCCATGATGCTCATTTTCCAGCTTCAGATCCCAAACTTTCTGGACATGTCTCAACACTTCCATCACACTAAATCTGCTTGACACATTAAGGGAAGAACTATTGAAGCTACAGACTGTGAGCTGTAGGCAGAGCTACCACTAGGAAAACATGTCCAGGAAATGTAAGCTTGCAAGCATTCTCATCCTCAAAGGAAAACTTTAGAAAGGAGAGCCAGAAACTGGTTTTAAAACTAATTTGTACAGTTAATTTTGTCTTCAAGTCTCTTCTGAAGTAATCACCAGATGCTGCCTTTCACTGGCGTGCAGGTCTTCTGCAGTAGATTTCCTCTAGTAGTTGCAAAGGAGCAGTATCAGAACCAACAGGAGTGTCTTTGCAAATTCAGCCTGTAAGATCATTAGCCACCAAGTAATGAGGAGCAGCCATACACAGATTGATGTAAACAAGTGCATACTTGGTTGAGCAGATGCCTGACGTTGTCACAGTTCCTGCAGTCAGGAAGATTTCTGGGAACAAAATGGGATTAGGGAAAGGTGTGAGAAAGCCTAAGAAAGTACCAGGAAAGCTCCCAAACAAGCTAGCCCCCAAGGTGCTGTGAAGAACAGCATGCAGGATTGGAAGAGAGGCTGAAAACTGGAAAGGTTAAAGATTGCAGCATAATTTATGCAGAAAGAAGCTCCCCAGGCTGTTGTCAGAACAGTCTGACTGACAGTGCTTTTGGAGAGGGACATCTCAGCAGGACCTGGGCTTTCCTACAAGCAACACACCTACAAAACCTGCCAAACCAGAAAGGCCAGAATAGACACAGCAGTAGGACATCCTGAAGACAGGGTATGGAGGGCCACTGCTCCCCGACACCCCAACATGAGACAACAACCCCTAAGGTGTCTGTGCTCTCTGAACACAGCAGGTAAACACTGCTTCATTTCAGTATTAGGACTTGTACTGAGACATCTGTTCCAGAGAATTTTGGGATTTGTCCAAGTCTTGCCATCTTTGCTGCTGCCTCAAGAACATGCCAGTCCATTGAAGTCAAGTTCCTTAAAATCGGAAAGGTTCTTGTCATGATACTTATAGTTTGAAAGTTAATTTTATTCCTCTCCATAACCCTGAACGAATTCTTTCTAATATTTCTCCTTTGACTGATTTTCCTCTAACCTGTCCCTCTCTTTTCTTCAACTCTCTGAAGTGTTCCTCTTCAGAATCTTCTTAGTTAGGGATTTTTAAAATATATCCCCTGAAATTTTCTAATCAAAAGCTCAGACTACAGTAACAATTAGAAATTTGTTATTGTGCATATGTGAGAGCAAGTTCAGAACTTGCCTTCTCAGCCCAACAGCTGCTTTGCAGAATGGCATTACTTAAAGTTGAAAACAGTGGCAGCACAGCAAAGATTGCCAAACATGCTGAGAAACATTTTGAGATTTATCTGGGTCAGTATGGTGGTATAAATATTGGTACCTGGTTGAGCAGACTGATAATGTTATATGGATAGTAACTCCTCTTTCCATTTTATTATCTCTGCTCTCCAAAGCTGAGAAACCCCTCTGAAAAGAGCAAAACATTTTATCCTGGGGCACAAACCCAACACCTACCATTCCTGAAAAACTCCAGGATTTTGGATAAGTATCAACCCTGTCAGGTCTTAGCTCCTAACTCACCTCCCCCCAAAAAAATTCTTACAGGTTATTTTTCCTCCTTTTTAGGAGGTATATAAAACACAGGCTCAGGTGTACCACTCTAGAGACATAACAGCAGGACAGGATGAAAGATGCAAGGGACACCTGGCCCCAGTTATGTGAAGTACCCAAAGACAAGGATGCTGCCATAAACATCAGTTCTCTGTGCATTTTAGCGTGACAGCATTACAGTTCAGATGGAATGAGATTGTGATGACATGTCAGAACCAGGCCAGCAAGAGAGAAGGCATTAGATTAGCTGCACTTTTGCTAAAGCCACATTAGGACACACTGCTCGGTTCCCCTCTTCAGATGGACACAGCCACAAAAGGGAACGTAAGCGGCTGCAAGACACACCAGAGTCTGGAAAGCCCTTCCTGGGGCCAGGTCAGCCCAGGACAGGGACTCCCTGCCCACAGGCGGGCTGCGCATCAGCCCTCTCCTGAGCTCTGCCCTAAAGATCTTGACAGCTACACTCAACTCTGATAGCACAGAGGCAGGATTAATATTTTACCATCTCATGTGGAGATCAAATCTAGCCTGGCTTATAAATACATTATTGAAAAAACATGTTCTCTATGCTAGCAGAAAAAGAGCCAATGTTTGGCAAATCAACTTGAAAGGCCTGTCCTAAAATGACCTGAGCAGTGAGACCCAAAGCACTGCTCCAGCTGCCTGTTGGCACTGCAACCAGGGTTGCTGGCATGGCTTCAAACCAGCCCAGAGACTCAGGAGAAAGCCCAGTGTTTGTTGGACCCAATGATCCTAAGGGTCTTTTCTATCCTGAGTGATGCTATAATTCTGTGATTTGGGAAGAGCATAAAGTGAGTTGCCCTCACCATTGCTGCTCATTCATAGGAGGAGGGAACACTGCCATGTTTCAGTTTGTTTTGCAAAGTGTGACCACCTCTGGCATCTATTGAGAGCCAGCCTAACTTAAAAAGGAGCTGTCAATGGAAACAAACGAATAAAATCAGACAGAGAAGAGACTGTAATGCAAGAGGAAAAAATCGTGTCTCAAGTACCATCAAAATAATTGTTAAGCATGGGATGGCCACTAAAACCAGCAGCATAATATACAATCTTCTGTTAAATGAAAACAAGATCCACTAAACAAAAACAGTGTGCTGTTTTGTCAAATGCCTTTTTCTTAGAGAACGGTGTTGTCTGCCAACCCACGGCG
>VXBT01002548.1:0-13035 GCA_013400235.1 Oriolus oriolus | reverse complement strand
TGGGGTTCTTCCCACAGGAGACACTCNTTCCCACAGGAGACACTCCTCTGTGAACTTCTCCAGCGTGGCTCCAATCTCACAAGCAACAGTCCTGCCAAAACTGTTGCAACGTGAGTCCCTCCCAGGGACAAACAGTCTTCCCAAAACTGTTGTGGCGTGGGTCACTCATTCATGGGGTGCAGTCCTCTAAGGATAGGCTTCTCTAGTTTGGAAGCAAGGGCCCTCTATCTCTGGAAGCAGGGGCCCTCTCTCTTTATTCAGGTCTCCCACTGGATTACAGCTTTCTCTGGCATCCACCTGCTCCAGTGTGAGCACTTTTCCCACAGGCTGCAAGTGGATCTCTGCATCCCCCATGGACTTCATGGACTACAGGGGTACAGTTTGTTTCACCATGGTCCTGACCATGGCTTGCAGAGGAATTTTGACTCCGATGCTTGGAGCACCTCCTCCCCCTCTGGAGGAGGGGTGTTGACCCTGGTGTCTCCATGTTGTTTTCTCTTACATGTCCTCAATTCCTCCTCTTCTCTGTCCAGAAGAAAAACTGCTGCCTGTAGATACCATTGCTAACAAGTTCCACCAATCCAAAGATTCTTGCAGCATCCTGCAGCGTGGAGAGGTTGATCTCATTTATGTTGCACACCGGGGAATCGCTCATCATGTTTCTGCTGCTGGCCAGGTAGCCTTGCTGCCACTGTGCAGGCAGTGGCAGCCACCACGGCGCTGGTGCCATTTAATGCCTCTCTTCATGTGGGGCTCTGGGAAGGAGAAGCCTCTGCTGCCGCTCCGGCCCTTCTGGCCGCGGCGTGGCTGGCTCGGGGCAGCCAGGCAGGCAAGGCTTGCTGCAGGCCACACTGAGATGGCAGTGGCTGCAGCACATCACCGTGTGCTGCCCGAGGGTGGCCCTGGTGGCGGTGCCTCACCATGCCCTGGAAAAAACTGCGTGTGTGCAGTTTTGATTTTCTTCTTAAATATGTCATCACAGAGGCATTACCAACCTCTCTAATTGGGCCAGCAGCATGTCCATCTTCAGAGCCATCAGAGATTGGCTCTGTCAGACATGGTGGAAGCTTCTAGCTGCTTCTCACAGAAGCTACCTCTACGGCCCCGCTCCGCTACCAAAAAACCAGGCCATGCCAAATCAACACAGTAGCATTTTGAAAGGAGTGGGGAATGTATTGATGATTGAGATAGCTGAGAGTGGGTGAACAAGCATGAACAAGACTTTCCCACCCCCATTTAAAAGCTAGACTCGTTCTCTGCAAGTCCTGAAGCTGCAACCTGAACTGTTCAGGAATTTGTGCTAGTACATTTTAAGTGGTTTTAAGCATATTTACTGGCTTCAGTATGCTTCCTCATGCTATGGACACACTTCAGTTTACACTGCTTCTCAAACTTCAAGTTTTATGTCTTCTTTCCTTCTCTGAGAATGAATTCTCCAGGGTTAAGAAGTAAGAACTGACCATAGGTGCCGGTTTTGGCTAGAATAGTGTTAATTTTCTCTGTAGTAGCTAGTATATGTTTTCGATTTGTATTCAAGGCAGTGTTGAGAATTGTCACAGTTTAATCTCAGTTGGAAACTAAGTACCATGCAGCTGCTTGCTTACTCCCCCACCAAGGGGATGGTGGAGAGAATTGGAAGAGTAAAAGTGGGAAAAGTCATGGGTTGAGATAACGTCAGTTTAATAGGGAAAGCAAAAGCAGCACATACAAGCAAAGCAAAACAAGGAATTAATTCACCACTTCCCATGAGCAGGCAGGTGTTCAGCCATCCCCAGGAGAACAGAGCCCCATCATGCGTAATTGTGACTTGGGAAAACAAATGCCATCACTCCAAATGTCTCCCGAATTCCTCCTTCTTCTCTCCACTTTATATGCTGAGCATGACATCATATGGTATGAAATGTCCTTTTGGTCAGCTGGTGTCAGCTGTCCTGGCTGTGTCCCCTCCCAACTTCTTGTGCACTCCCAGCCCCCTTGCTGGTGAGGTGGTACAAGAAGCAGGAAAGGCCTTGGCTCAGAAAGCCCTCAGTAAGCCCTGCTCAGCAATAACAAAAGCATCTCTATACTATCAAGACTGTTTTCAGCACAAATCCAAAGCATAGCTCCATACCAGCCATTGTGAAGAAAATTAACGCAACCTCAGCCAAACCCATTTGTTGTTGAACAGTACTTGCACAGCGTCAAGGCCTTTCTTTTGGATGTGATCATCTAACCAATTCGTCATCCACCAGAGTCCACCCATCAAGTCCATCTCTCACCAATTTAGAAAGAAGAATGTTGTGGGAACCATGTCAAAGGCCTTAGAGAAGGCTATTATTTAAGTATCTCCTTTCCTTTTTATAAAATCATAGTATTAAAAACTCTCCCATTATAATTTAAAACCACTATTTTCTTCTATAAGAAAAAGAAATAAACACTGTAACATGACAGCATTTCTAAACATCTTTATCAGTTGGCTTAAGGTAAGAGTAAGACTGATCTGATCCTCTTTAGACGGGAAGGGTTCTGTAGTTGTAACTGATGTAATTCCAGCACATCTTTCTACTGAGAAATGCAAAGTGCAGAAAGAATACTTTATATAGCTTTATATTTCGAATTGGTAAGAGAATAATTTTGGTTTTTTGAAAGTAGAATTACCGTCAGCATCTTCAGTATAATTTGCTGTTTGTCTCTTAATGAGAATTGCATCCCTGTATAGTACTTTGGTAGAGATGCTCCCAGCTGCAGAGGTAAAGCTAGTAGTTAGATTACTGCCACATTATATATAATTGCAGGAACAGACTTCTTGACTGCACCACATATGGGAGATGGATTAATCAAAATAGATGCTGCCTCTTAGAAACCATGTTTTTCCAGATGTTCCCTTTTTGTATCTTAGCTATTTACTTTGGACCTGAACACAAAAACATTGCAAGTTGGTTTCCTTCTCTCTCTGCATTGTATGGTGAATATGTTCTCACTCAAAGTGTAGATGGTCTTGAAAGGGCACTTTGGCTTATGCTTCACAAATTCTTGCCTTCCTCATATAGTATGTGGTGTGTGGGGGGGTTTACTTGTTTTTTTAACAGAGTTCAGTCCAGTTGTTTGGCAAATAGTAGTCAGTGGTAAATAGTCATGGCTGTAGACCAGTAGACCTAGGAAAGGGTTTGTTATCTGGTTAGATGAACAATGGCTCTGTGGCTGGGTTTGTGGTTTTTAACTATTGCACTGATGTGATTTAATAGCAAATAAATGTGACTTCTCATTATGGGGGTTTGTTTTTTCATGTGTATTACGTGTTATATGGTATTGGGCAGTTAAATACTCTATTCCCAGAATCTTTAAGAAAATGCTGGTTATAGGTTTTCTGAAGAATGATAGAAAGATATTCTTCTTATTATTTAAGAAGCTCTATGTTCATTAAAGAAGTTAGGACAGCAAAACATGCTTTGTAAGAATGGTAATTGTGTTACTATGATGGTACAGGATGAATAAGGTTACTACTTATTATGTGCAATAGAGGCAGGTAAGACAGATTTGAGTTTGTTCAATAAAGGAGGGTGCAAAATCCTTTGTCTGGGATGGAATAACCCTATGCACTAGTACAGGCCAGACAGTTGGAAAGAGGCTTTGCAGAAATCGGGAGTACTGGTGCAGCACACATAGAATATAATGTAATAGGCTCTTGATTGAGGGAAGTGGTTTTACCTCTCTCTGTGACAGTTGTGAGATTGTATGTGGAGTGCTGTGCACAAATTCAGCTCAAAAGACAGGGAAAAACTGGAGCAAGTACAAGTGGATGGCTACCAGCATATGGTAAGGGGTCTAAGATGAGAGGTCAAGATATCAGAATCCCTTCAGCCTTAGGAAGAGAAGGCTAAAGACAGATTTTATTGGTGTCTATACCTACCTGCAAAGAAGATGCAAAGACAGATTGTTCTCAAAGGTGTGTGTCAATAGTACAGGAAGCAGTAGATGCAAGCTACAACATGGAAAATTCCAGTTAGAGAGAAAAAAATTCAATAGCATGGTTGTCAAACACTGCAGTAGGTTGCCCAGTTAGGCTGTAGTAATCAAAACTCAGTAGAACAGGGCCCTGAGCAACCTGCTTTGAGTAGGACGTGATTTTGACTAGATGACTTCCAGATATGCCTTCCAACCTTGAGCGAGAGCCTGGAAAGACTGATATCTCAAGACACTTTGGGATGCATATGTGTGGGGGAAGAGGCAGGTTGGGCCTTGCCCTGATGAGGCAGCTATCTGCCCTCTACAACCCCACCCCTAGAGCCTGTATCCCAGCCTGGCAGCGGCTGCCAGTCATGGAACACTGGAGGCAATGCCCCATACTCTCCTAACCCAGCTTTTAAGTGGCCAAATGACTAGAATTCTCATCTGTGGGAAGGGCCCAGAAAGGCCAAGGGGTATTTAAGGCCAAACATGAGACCATCACTTTGTCTGGATCCTACCTCCTTTTGGAGTTTCTATCATCATGGGAAACCAGGAGCTGGTAGCTATATGTATGCTTTTCTGTATCTTTTCTGTCCTCTCTTTCTCTTTCTTCTTCTTCTAATTCCCTCTTCTTGGAATTCTTGAGTAACTTGAAATTGAACAGGCTTAAAGTTTGCTAACTTGAATGGGCTAAATTAATGCTTTGAGTAGTATTTTATATTGATTGAATGTTGCACTAAACCTTTTGCCCAAGTTTCCTTGATTTTCTAAAGTTGCCAGTAAAGTTTTTTTGTTGTTGTTTTGACTTCTTGAGAATATCCTGTCAGTATTTCTATCATGTGTCTAACTCAGAGTACATGAACAACTGTAAGCCCTGTCAAAAATCTTGTTGACCGAGTCTTACAACTTGGTGAGGCCTTACAACCCCACACCAACATGAACTGGAAATCAACTGGAGATGAAGCTCCTTTCTCTTTTGAAGAGAGCTTTGAATACAGTAAGTCTAAAATTGAAATGAAACTATATTTGAAGACTTTGAAAACCTGCATGAAAAGTAATTCCTGTCTTTGCTCACTACTTTGTTGACTACTCCTCCAGACAGGAAAATGAGATTAATTTTGTGATAGCTCACTTGTTTTCAGTCCAAACTTCACTTTGATTTGACTGAGGAGTTTGAAGGCAAAAACAATGTCTTGCTTGCCTTTTCTTTTTCTCCCCTCCCTCCCCTTTCCTTTAAAGGAAGCTCTGGTTGGTTTTAAGTTCAGTTTTCTGGAGTAAAAAGATTATGGAACTCCAGGGAAATGTGGGTATTTTTACAGTGCATTTTGTCCAGTAGGTGTCACTCATTCATAAAGGATCTAAAAAGGATTTTTCCACTGCCAAACTGTAGATAAATGAAGAGAGAGCCTTCAAAAAACAATTACCTGCCTTATCACTTGCCCATTTAAAATAAGGTACAAATTACTATAGCATATATTACTGGACTCTGAAATGAAGGAATTTTCACAAGAAGTAGCTCCCATTCTGACTCTAGTTCAGTCTGAACAAAACAATGGAAAGCATTGTAGCAAGAAAAGGCAGGGGAACTGGCATGGTGGTGATTCACAGCCAATAGGTAATTCTGATGTGGTTTGAGCAAGGCTTCTTTGATGAATGGTCATCTGGCAACAGCTTAAAAATAATTTTTTGTATATACTTCCTTTGTTTTTCAAACAAAACCCTAATCTTCTCAGTGTTCTATTGAAAGGCTATTATTTCTTTTATCTCAGCCAGCTTTAACATTTCCAGGTGGTGCTGGAGAAATTAGGTGAAGGCTTGATGGTGTAAGAAACAGAGGCACTATGTCTTTGGCTTGCTATTGGCAGCTATGCTTCTGGAAAAACCTAACGTTTTTAGGACAAAAAGGGTATTAATGCCTTTGAGCTACATCTGCTTCATTCAAATAATCTCAGATCAATAACAAGTCATCTATTAACCACATGGACAGCATACTGCAATGATGCTTCAGCATTTGCTTCTGGGTATCTAGATGTAGCTAACTTAGATGTATCTAGATGTTATAAACTGGGAATAGTTGTGTTAGAAAGTAATCAAGGGACGTGCTCAGTTCCTACTTTGATCCCTGCATTGGGGAAGTAAAGAATATGTGGCTAAATGGAATAAATAGTGACAATCTTCTGGAGGCTCAGCCACAAGTCTGTACTTCTAATACAGAAAGTGAAGAAGGAGGTCATTTTGCTCTGTCCTGGAAACTGCACCATGTGGACCTCCTTTCCCCATTCAGTAATAACCAGGAAATCAGAAAAAGAGACTGTACTTCATATATTGGCAAGCCACACTACAGCAGCTAGGCATGGCAGAAAGAACAATCAGTGAGTCAAAGGAAAGTGGTCTTTGAGAAGTTCTGTTTCTTGTAGCCTTGTTGAGCACCTGATTACAATGGCCTCACAAAACCATTGGGGTAACAATCTGTTCTCCCTTTAGCTATTTTCGTAGCAATCCAAATCAATGTCTTACTGATTTGGGGAAGGCAAAATAACTGGAACAACAGAAAACACCTGAAATTCTTTTTCTAGCATTGAAAAGTGTCTTCAAAAAAATTGCTATTCTGAATGGCAGATCACAGCTGTGTACTATGCTTCAGATTTTGATCTTCTACTAGCCTTTTATGGGAAAAGAAGCTGTCAATATTTTAGTTATGTTTTCCTCATAATTTCAGGCAGCCATCCTGAATCATGGCCTATTTTTTTTTGTTTTTTTTTTTTTTTACTCTGCCATTCATTCATACTTTTAGTTAGTTTTAAAGGTTTAAAAGTTGCTTTGTGGCTTCATAGTTCTAATTCTGCAAGTAATTTAGGCAGCTGTCCTGTCCTTTCTTCTCTTCTCCTCCTCCTTCTCCTCCACCTTCTCGTTCTTGTTGATCATCTTCTTGACTGTTCTTATCTCAGCCCAAGAGGTTTACGTTTTTTCCGCTTCAATTCTCCTCTCCACTGGGTTTGCATCAGGGAGTGTGCTAGCAGCTGCATGGTACATAGTTTCCAGCTGGGATTAAACCACAACAACAGGATAAACCCTCAGTTCTTCAGTAATCTTTATATTCTAGGTAATAGTGCATGGGTACTTAGATGAGTGCTCATGGCTGCCACCTTGGCTGACCTGCTGGGAACTGGGATTGCTGGAGCAAAAACATTAGCTCCTGCAGGATGAGTCGTGGTGCTTTTGTAAGGATCCTGTCTACCTCACTCCCCTGTAAGACTAAGGCATGGAGGATTTGTAAAGAATTCATTAGGATCAGGTCCTAACACTTTCCAAGTCTGCACTTTCCTAACCAAGTATCAAGCAGCATTGTCGACAGTAATACAACAGCAGTAATGTAATGCAACAGCATTGCCAACAGCTTGTTGTTCAGAGGGTCCAGTCACACATTTGTGTGTGTCATTCTGGAGGATAAAATGTAGGTGTGGTACCACTACCACTGTCTTACTGAATTGGTAGTTGACATCTCATTTTCTACTCAAAGACCAGACAAGAAAAAAGAAGAAAGGATCACAGTTCCCCTGCCCTCATATTTTCTTTTCTCCTACTAGTTCCTAAATAAGGTGTGTTAGAACATTTTTGTTAGCGTTTTCCCAACATGATGATATTTTTGTCTTGTATTTATGTCTCACAGTTGCCAGGTTAGCTGACCCAGGAACACATGTCTGGTCTACTCCCTGGACAGATCACACTGCTATCTCTGCCAGTCAGGAAGTGGTGAATGCACATAAGGATTAGGGTAGGACCACTTGTAAACATTAGTAGCATATTTGTTAATCAACAGGAAATTGCCAGTTTGATATATAGCTGGAATGAAATACAGCCTCTCTGGGTTTTGAGCTCTGAGAGGTTAAGAAAGCACAGCAAGTAATATGAAAAGGACATTGATTTGCTCCCATGAGTTCTAACAGAGAACTACCTAGTCACAGCAAAAAAGAGTCCCTGCACAGCAAATCCTAGGAATGTAGCCCGAAGCCTCAGACTCTGGAGAGGGGCCAGCTATAAAGCTCCCCTCAAGTTAAGACTTGAGTCCATTCACTTGGACACAGAGGCCATTTACAGATGCTAAATTTTACTTGTTGGCGATGTTGCAAAAGCCAAAAATAAATCAATTTGTTTTTTAAACTCCACAAATGTAATTCACATTTGTTTAAAGCTATGGTTCCCAGGCATGCCAGTGACTCCAAGATATTTTTGAAAATAGAATAATTACCTTAGCAGGCTTTTGTGTAAAACATCTGTTGACACATGCAAATTATGGATACTATAGTATATTTTGGTGTACAATGACTATACTAATCTTCTGTGAGCAATGAAGGGGTAACCTATTAAGAAAGAAGAAACAGCCATTCTCCTAAGTGTCCCCTTTACTTTGAGTACAGAATGTCCATTATTTCATTTTGCTGCATAATATAAGTATTTATTTGTTCTTCGCCTGAAAGACTGTGGTTGGAAAATATTTGGGGAAATCAGTAATACCGGGTTATAGGAGGAATAAGCCATCCAGAAACTTATATATCTGTTAGGATGTATAATAATTATTTAAATAATAGGCACTATATTGTAGTAATTTCTTCAATTTCCTATTGTAGAAAAATAGTTCTTTTTGGACATCATGTCACTCAAATAACTACATACCTATTTTAATGGGGAGCTTGGATATGCCAGGAAATATAGTCTACAAACTACACTGGGCTTTGTGACTTTAAGCATAAAATATTATGTGGCATACAGAATAGAAGGGAAAACATTTTTTTACTATGCCTTATCCAACATATTAAATAAAGTTAACTTTGGTAGAATTGCATATGAAGAAATAGAAATGCAACAGCATTCCTATTTTGCTGCAGATATTTTTTCTTGAAATTCTTTTCACTGTCTTTGGATAACTAACACATATAATAGTGTTTAAGGCTGCATCAAGAATGCACTTTACCTCCCAGTTGCTACCACTTAAAATATTTTGGTTCATATCCTGAAACAGTCTTGGAGTGCAGGAACTACTTCTTTTTCTTTCCTTCCTCCCTCCTGCTCCATCCTCCTCCCTCCTCAAGCTATATCAGAAAATATGTTCCAAAAGTACATCTAATGCATTTTAATCACTAACAGGTGCTCAATCTAGGTGCACCTAAAGCTACTAGCAGACTAAAGCTACTCCAAAATAAAGCCCCCAACTGCATGTGTTGTGGACATGAAGTCCTCAGCACTAGGTGCTGTGTGTTACAAAACTGTGTTTGTTGTGCTGTACTGCTTCCTAATCACAGTCAAAAGACTGTGATGCCATAAAAAAATTAAGAACAAAATAGAGTAGAATTGCAGAGTATTTGGGCTAAAATAATTTTTAAAGTTTTACACATCTTAATGGGGAAGGTATTAGATTTTAAGCTGATGAATTGAGGGGGAAAAGCATCTTTCTGTTCTTTTAGGTAGCAGTTTTTACATCTAAGATTGTGACCTGTTGTATCTGCATATCGTTGAGGACTACACCCAGTGCAGGCAGCTCAGTGAGCAGCTGCAGTGCAAGTTGCAGGCTGTGCCCTGGGTGGGGGGAAATGGCTGGGCCCCCAGCAGTGAGCCATTACTTGGCACTGACCTTCTGCACAGCTGAGGGCACAGGGACTTTGGGGGCAGGCTGGTCTGTCACTCAGGGACTCTCCAGGAGCCAATGAAGGATGAGAAGCCTCCAGACCCAAAATCACAATTGGAACAGGTGCACAGACTGTAATGAAACAAAAGCCCAAGGATTTCTCTGTTTGGGGTCCCTCCTGGGCAGCACCAGCACAAACTGTTGTTGTGCTGCTGCACCACGATTAAAGGCTCAATCATAAGGGAACCAGACTTCTGCAACCCCAGGAAACCTGGGGCTGAGCCAGTGAAGGAAATCTGTCTGTCTGTGTGAGTGGAATGTGTAGGGAGTCAAGCGGTGCACCCACTGATTCACTGGAGCCACGTGCTGGGAAGGGATTTCGGTCCCAGCAGTGACAGTCTTGGGTGGTGTGAGTGTGACTGCCAGAGTGTGGCTCCTGGATGGTCAGACAAGAAAGTTTCTTCAAAATTAGCATCATTCGATGCATGAAAAGGAACATCATGTTCTGGCTGGGTAGAATATGTGATATTGCCACTGAAAACCAGGAAATAAACTCTCTAACTAGTTTGTTAGGTTAGAAAGTCAACTTTACTTTATTCAGTCTTGAGCTACATGGGGATCCCTCCACAAATCATGTACATCAGTTATCAAAGCTTTTAACTATTTATAGATTTTAGCAAACAAAGGAAGTAGTGTTCATTGGCTAACAAGTTACGTAGTTGCCTTCATTAATTAGTAGTCTATCTTCTATTGGTAATTGATTTCTTCCTTCTCATGCTAATTAGTCCACATTTTCTGTCTTTTTATTAACTTTTTCCCAGATAGGGAGAATCCCAGTAATTGTCTTAGTTTCTTCTTCATCTCTGGTTTCTGTAACTTGTCTTTGTGGTTTATAAATTCTGCATCCTTGGTGTCCAGGTCTCAACAACAAATTTCACTTCCAGGATTTGTTAATTTCTTCTCCAAGGTTTGAGAGCACTAAAGCATGACAGGCCTTAAACTTTTTTCTAACACATATATATCACCCAGAGCTTGCTTGTTAACTGCTATCTATCTCATGGATTAAATCACCCTTCTTGTTGATTAAGTCCTAACATTTCCCCCCACTGCTGAATAGGGTCCTTTTTAAAGAAATATAACTTGTTTGGTAACAGTATCTATCTATTTATTTATTTAATTATTATATTTCAGAGGAGTGACTATAATGATAACAAGGACTGAAGTTTGATGTACAGAGTAGCCCAGTATGATTTCCTCTTACTAGGAGCAGAAAAAATATTTTGCAAACATCTCAGTGAAGCTAAACATTCTTAGGGCTTCATATTGTGGCTTAGCCTCAGCTAACAGGCAAACTCCCAGCCAGCTGCTTGCTCATCTCCTATCTTTCCCCCAGAAAATAAAAAGAGCAGAAATGAGAAAGCTTGAGGGTGTATATAAAGACAGGGAGGTTGCTCACCAGTCAGTTTTGTGGGCAAAAAAAGCTCATTGTGGGCAAAATAACGTAATCAATTGCCAATTAAAATAAAAATGTAATCCCTACTTGGAGTAGTGGGAAATAAAGACAAACTTTAAAACAACACCTTTCCTTACCCCTTTCTCAAACTCAGTATCACTCCTTCACTCTGGTTTCCTGCAAACCCCGCCCTTCAAGTGGTGCAGTCAGATGGGCAATGGTGTGCTGCAGTCGGTCCGTAACAGCTGTTACTCCTTCCTCCTCACACTTTTCCCCTGCAACAGTGAGAATTCTTTTAGGCTGCAGTTCCTGTGGTATGAGTTCTACACTGGCTGTAGTTCCCTCAGTAATATCCATTGGCTCCAGCATGGGGTTGTCCATGGATGGCAGTGACTATCTGCACTGGTGCAGGTCCTCCATGGACTGCAGGGAATATCTTCTCTGGCACCTGGAGAACCTCCTCCTCCCTCTCCTCTTTCTCTGATATTCCCTCTTGTTTCTCCCTCTTTTTTTTTTTTTTTAGGTCCCCTCTCTGGTGTTTTCTGTCTTTTCTTTCCTACATTTTCACAAATGCATCTCAAACTTCGCTGGTAGACTCTTCTCTGGTCTGCGATGGGTCTCACTGGAGCTTGCTGTAACTGGCCCAAGCCAGCACAGCACCTATCCACCATTGTAGCCCGCTTGCTGCCAACATCTTGCACCTACTCCAAAGACAGTTTTGTCTATTTGAAAACCTGTAGAGTGACCGACAAGGAAATATTGTTAATCTTGACTGACTTGTTTATTCTGACCCACAGAATAGGAGTGTGGAAGCTATCAGCCAGCAAGCAGGAAGGAAGCAGAAAGAGATTATTGTATTGCATTACTGTACACAGGTTTCTTTAAAAATTATAGAAGATACACATAGAATAAAAGAAGAATATTGGTGATTGAAACACAGACTTCGCCAGGTGCATGCAAAGCCAACTTTTAATGTACAGGGCACATCTTTATATACTGTTACAAACCAACAGTTCAGCAGCTACAAACTTCAGCTTCTAAGATTACATACTTAACATTTCTAACGGCTGCAGATTACAATCTCCTCGCCCAGTCTCCCGTTCATTAAAATTAAAAGCGAGTGATATAATTGGTTAGATGTGGTTACAGGGCAGTTGGAAGGAGCTGCCGTGGGCCCCAGATTCTCTCTGGAGAGGGAGAATCCAGGTGCAGTTTAGCTGCTAGCAAAACTCTTCCTTTAGCCCTGCATAGCTAATAGACGCAAGTAACGCACACAAACCACACTCCAGAAGGACAGCTCAGTTACCAGAAGCAAAGAGTAAGGAAGGCCCTCCACAAGGCAGATCCCTTGCTAGGTTTAATGCAGTCTGTTGTCCGGACCAGGGATGCCAGGCTAGAGACCCCAGGGGCAAGCCCAAGCCCCCTTACATAGTGTTCTGAGGGCATAGGGGCGGTACAAAAGGCGGGGCCAGGGAAGAGGCCAATGAGCAGAGGGAAGGGGTGGAGCAGGGGGAACGGGTCAAGGGAGCAGCCACAGCATGCTGGGAAAGGTAGTTTTCTTTAGACCAGGGTTCCAGGGTAAGGTTACATCTCATTCACAAGGAATTGTGGGAGAGGCTTTCTCTTGGAGGTAAAGAAGGTATTTTCAAATGCCTGAATTTTTCCACCAGCTGTCCTCTGTGATCTCAGAGTTTCCACCAGCTGGCTCCGGGACTGCAACACCCATTAACTATCCTACTCTTTGTCTCTCCTCTTGCTCTTTGTTTTGCCTCTACCAGACGTGGCCCACCCGTCTCTCCCAAGGCCCCACGCCAACCAAAGCCATTCTCTATGGCTACATTTTGAATCCCCACATCTCCCCCTTTCCAATGCAACAATTAAAACTTGCAAAACACTATTTCTATGTGGGGCTGGCGTTCTTCAGCCTAATGTGACAGGGGAGGTGAAACTATAGCTCCAGGGACACCAAAGCTCAGGTTCGATGCCTTTGTATTCGTTGTCTTCGAATTGGTCATTCTCAGGTGGCATTGAT
>VXBT01002547.1:1066-15772 GCA_013400235.1 Oriolus oriolus | reverse complement strand
CTCACAGCCGGGGTGGGGCACGGGTGAAGCCAGCCGAGTTTCAGCCAAATACACGCGGTGGAAGCTCCGCAGCTGCCAGAGGTGCCGGGAGCGCGCCCTGCCCGTTCCCTGCCCCCTTACCTCGCGCAGGGGCTCGCTCAGCTCGCCCAGGATGCTCTCCTCATCGAACATCTTGCCCTGGTAGCGGTGCTCGTAGTAGTCGTGGATGCGCTGCCGCATGTCGGCGGGCAGCTTGTGGAAGGACATGTACTGCTCCACCTGCTTGTACTGCGGGGACACAGCGGGGACACAGCGGGGACACAGCGGGGTCAGCGGCACCGCCGCAGCGGGGGCTGCTCCCTCCCCTCCAGCAGGGACATCGGGAGCAGCAGGGAGCGGCTGTCCGGTCCGTGGGGAGCGTGCGGACTGCATTTCGTACTCCCCAGATGGCTGCCCCATGCTTTAACCCTTAAACCCACCCTCAGCCGGGTGCCCTGGGGGTACACCTACTCGTTCCCTGGGTGTTTTAACCTTTAAACCCACCCTCAGCTGGGTGCTGGGTGCCCTGGGGGGACACCTGCTCGGTCCCTGGGTGCTCCCCCCACCGCTGGCAGCAGGGCTGGGTAAGGAGTGCCCAGCCGGGCATCTCCTCCCAGCAAACTGAGCGAGGGCTGAGCAGGGTGGGAGCAGCAGCGTCTCGGAGCCCCCGGGGGAGGTTTTTCCATGGCAGGACAGCGGCCAGCCGGGCTCCAGAGCTGTCACAGAAGGGCAGCCCCTCGGGGCCCGTGCCAGGGGGAGCACAGAACCTGCCCCGAGTGTGCCCTCACAGCCAAACCCAGGGCACGCCCGGGAGCGAATCCCGGTTATTCGGCTGGAGCTGCCGTACCCAGCCTGCTGCTTCTCTCCTGCGTTCCTGCCCGCCCTGCCACCACGGCACCTTGGCTTCCCCGTGGCTTTCTCCCCTCTCCTTGGCTCCTGTGCCCCCCGCACTCACCCCAACCCATCCGCATGTTCACCGCATTTCCACGGTGTCACTTCGAGGGGGATACGAGGGCACGCTCTGACTGCTGCCAGAGCAGCTTTGGGCTGCACGGTGCTCGGTGTGATCAAAGGACACCTCCCCGGGGGCCAGGGCTGTGGCAGGGTGCTGCTGCCCCGCAGGACAAGGAGCGTGCAGGGAATGGCCACGCTCCCCTCACCGCTGGCAGCCCAGGACGCGAGCCCGAGGGTGCACAGCACTGAACGCTGCCCAAAGGACTGTGCTGCTCCTTTCCCGGCCCTCCTTCCCCTCTCCTCCCTGATCAGCGTGTCCCTGAAGGTCCCTTGGGTGCAGCAGGAGCTGGAGAGGCTGATCGGTGAAGCTGTGCTCGTTACAGCCGGGGTCCCGCTCCGGGTACGGCCTGTGCTGGCACCACGCAGGGGAGGGCATCGCTCCAAGGGGCCAGGGTGGACACTCGGGGCTTCCTGGCATTCCCAGGAGCTGCCTGGAAATATTCCCGAGCCCTCCAAGCCTGACCAAAGGCAAAGGAGCCACCCCATCCCACTGGCACTGAGCCCTGCCCTTGGTCACCTGCGCGGCTCCGGCTCGGCAGGGCCTGGCTGTGCCGGGTGCCCAGAGGAATCGAGGGGGGAAAGGAATGGAAAACAGCAGCTCCCTTGTGGGCAGCTCACCCACAGAGCATTTTAGAGGTTGTGGTCTTCAGAGCAGGAAGTTACAGGGTTTTTAACCGTAGATGTTGAGGTGTTGGAGATGTTAAAAACCCTTACACTCACCACAGGTGCCTCCTGCCCCCGGAGGGGCTCTGCAGCCCGGGACACCCATGGGAGCTGGCAAACCGGGCACAGGTATGTGGGACCCTCACTGGGGACAGGGAAATCATCAGGCACGAGCTTCTGCTGACTCAGGCTTGTTAAACTCATCTAAAATCCCCAAAGAGCTCCGCTTGCTTTAACGCCGCGTTTTTGTTGAATAAAGGATTGGCCAAAAATATCCCCCGATGCTGTCAGCTGTAGTGCAGCGACCGGGCTGGACACTGACCAGTGTCACCAGGTGCCTCTCCTCCCCTGCTGCACCCCTCTCCTCTCCTCCACTGGCATTGCTGTCCATCCTCCAGTGCCCTTTGCTGCCTGGGAAAAACATCCCCACGCTCCAGAAATCCTCCAGCACGGGCTGGATGGGGCGCCTGGGGCTCTGCTTACTCGCCACGAACGTGGATTTATGGCTTTGCAACAAAGAGCAATAAATTAGTGCTCTGCAGTGTCCCCGGGGCTCTGCAGAGCCCCCTGCCACGCTGTGCCCAGATGAGGCTCCCAGGGAAAACAGGACACGTTTACCTCCCCACAAATAAAGGCGCTGCTTCCCACCGCGGGTGAACATCGGGGTTGTAAAAGCAAACTGCGAAATAAGGAGCCACCGCTCGCTGTCACGGTGAAGGAGAGGGAGATCCCGCCTCTGCTGCCTCTGCTGGTGCTCCCTCCTCTCACCCGTCTGGGTTTTGGGGCCCTCAGCTCTCCCTTGTGCAGAGATGGGGTCAGAAATGAAAGCATTCCTCCCTTCCTTCCATGCGGGAGGAACTGAAGATTCACTGGGGCGCTCCCCCTTCCCTCGGAGCTGCCGCAGGCCCCGCCGCTGCAGGGTCAGGCGGACGGTGCCACGCTCAGCTGGCCCCCTCTGAAGCCACTTGGTGTCCCTTTGCTGCCTTTCAGCGTGGCCAGGCCTCCCCGACAGCCCCTTGCCCTCCTCCCTCCTCCTCCTCGCCTGCTCAGCCTCCCACTTGTCCGCCTGTCCCCAGCCTGACCTGTGCTCAGAGCTTAGTGGCCTCTCTGGGTTCAGCTGAAAACACTCATTTAGGAATTATTTAAATCCCTCTGAAGACAATCGAGCCCATTTAAATCCCAGCTCATTTTCTTAAGTCTGTTTTTCCTCAAATAGCCCTTGAAGGAGGTATTAATACATCAAAAGGAAACCATTTGGCCGAGTGTTTTTGCTTCTATAGCTGGCCACTTTCCCTCCTCCTCACCACTTCCCTCCTACCAAAGCTCCCACCTCTCACAGCCCAAAGCCAGCTAAATATGTTTAACTCTTCCATGCCCTCAGTGTCCACCAGGAATCCTCCTCTCTCTGGCAGGGGTGAATCACCGAAGAGGCTCAGCCATTCCTTGCCCCAGTTCCGAACGTGAAAACCACCAGGCACAGAGGGGGAGGATTGTTGGGGTGCCCTGTGCACGGCTCCATCATCCCTGAGGGTCCTTTCCCACCCAGCACATCCCATGATTCCGGCTCTGCTTGGATCCTTCCAGGATCCCTGCGAGCTCACTGTGGCACCGGGTGCAATTCCAGTCACAAACATCTCCGTGCCCGGACCCCACGCAAGGAACCCGAGATGGATTTGTGGGAGGAGAAGGAGGCTCCAGCAGAGCACTTCCAGCTCAGGGCAGGATTTCCCTGGAGCTGGGTTAGGAGCCACCCTGCCCAGTGCTGGGGCTCTCCCAGGTGGATCAGCGCTCCACAGGGGAAGGACCAGCCCGTGGGATTCGCCACAGGGAGGGTCCTGGCAGGAGGACACAGGGGAATCTTTGTTTTATTTCCCGGATCTCTGAGCGGGAGTCAAACAGCGCAGCTCCCCAGCGTTCAGGAATCATCGAAGCCACAGAAATGCTGAGTTCTGGGGGGCTTTCTCTCTTCAGCCATTCATATTCCCACCCTCAGGATCTATTCTGTGACTGGATCGACATCTGACTCCACAGGGCCATTCTCGTGGAGCCACAGGAGTGCGGGAGGGGTTTAAGGGAAGAACACAGAAGTTCTGTGGCACAGTTTGGGAGCTACCTCCATTCTGGAAAGGCCTGATGTGATGTCCTGGTTGTGAACCTTCCCAAAGGCTGGATTAATTAATTCCTGTACCACGGCCCTCGCTCATTTGGCCACCAGAAAATGAGTTTTAAGTGTCACCTGCTGGAAAACCAGGAGCACTTTTCCCCTTACTGCACGGTACCTTTGGGAATTATCTCACCCAGAGCCAGGCTCCCGATCTCTTGCTGTGCTACAGAGAATTCCTGGAGCTTTTCTCCCACTTTTATCCAACATTCCTTGCCCTGGGGATGGCCGTGAGTCGCCTCCCCCTGCTGAGCACCAGCTGCCGTTCGGGCAGGGATTAGGCCCTGGACAATCCCATCCCTGGGCTGGGAGGTGGCACCCGACCGAGCAGGATCAGTGAGGAGCCTGATGAAGCCCTGGTTTGCCTCCAGCCACCTCTGCTGCTCGGGGTTCTGAGGGAAGCAGCTCCAGGAGCCGCGGCACAAATCCCTCTGCGTGAAATCCCGCGCATCCCGCGGGAATGCAGCATGGACAGACCCGCACGCCGTGGCTATGGGAACAGCCTGCCTTCCCTGGGAATGGGCCCTGAGGGGAATGCCTGGTTGGGCTGGGCAGGCCACATCCTGCCAGAAGGCACCAGGCCAGCACAGGGCACTGCTGGCCATGGTCAGTCTGCCTCCCGAAACATCGCAGCACGCTGCGGAGACATCGCACCCACACATCCACAGCGGGACGGGGAAAAGGGACCGGCAGTGCTCTCCCCAGGGGAGCAGAAGGAGGGAGATGAGGTGGAATGTGCCCCCAAGGGCTAGAATGGGGACAGGGGAGCAGGGAGTGTGTGCAGGGAGGGATCAGCACCGCTGGGAGCAGCGGGATGGGCGGCTCTGCGGGAGGCGCCGCAGCACCAGCTCTTCGTTCATTTATTTATTTACTTACAGCTCGGTGCCAAAGAGCATTCCCAGGCTGATAATGACTCCTGAAGCCCCTCACTGGGATGGGGAGAGCTGCCGAGGCGGGGACATTCCCTTGCCATGGCAGCGCAGGCAGCGCCGGCGCGGAGCGGGTGTGAGCCCGGCGGTCACGGGCAGAACGCCCCGTGTGCCTCCCAGGCCCAGGATGGAGCTGTCAGGGTCTGAGCTGGAACTGCACCGCTCCCGACGTCTTTCACAGCTTCAGAACGGGCCTTCGGAACCGAGTTTAAGTCCACCCATGAAATAGTCTCCTGCACGAGCAGGAACTACTCGACCCCAGTCTGGTAAAGGCAGTTTGTACCACAGGGCATTCTGAAAAGGAGCCATTAGGTGTTCATTAAGCAAACATTTCTGTTTTATAACAACCCAGGATTCTTTCAGGGAAAGATTAAATAACCCTGAAACAACTGACACAATTTCTGAGTGTCTGGCTGACGTGACCAGCTCGTATTTATAACACCCCATTCCCCGTTTCTTACCCTCTCCTGACTGTGCAGAGCAGCCAGAACCCCCTGACTGCAGAGAGCTGCCCCGGGGCAGTGCTGGGACCCCAGGCCAGGGCACAGCTGAGGCCCTGACAGTCCCTGAAGGACACAATCTCTCAGCCTTGCTCTCAGCCCCAGGTGTTTGTCTGGCAGGAGGGACACAGCGGTGCTCAGGCCGTCTCTCCACGGAGGGAACGAAACCCCAGTGCAGGCACGGCAGCACCAAGCCAGGCTCTCCAAACCTTTTCCAATTAGGAAATTTGATTACGTTCTGCATTTGATTAAGTGCTGCAAACACCTTTAATTTCTGAAGTGCTGCACTCCCTGCCCTCTCCTTCACACACATTACCCAAGGAGTGAGGGAGCTCTGCAGCTCCCCTGACCTCCACAGCGGGTGCCGGCTCAGGAAGAGACTCCTGGGAGCTCCAGGAACACGGGAACGACCCCTGAGAGCTTACTGGTGACCAGTCCTCTCGGGAGTGTCCCTTCCAATCCTGCCCAGACTGGTGAAGGATGTGAAGCTCCCCCCTGGCAGCAGTGGAGCTCTGGCAGGGTGTGCCCATCCAGGCTCCCAGCGTGGCCGCAGTGTCCGTGTGCCCCAGGCTCAGCCAGCCCCGGCGCCCCAGCAGAGCAGCCCAAAGCCACCGAGGGCAGTGAGGGCTCCTCTGCCCCATGCTGGGTCTGCTCCAGGTGCCTCAGGGAGGAGGAGGAGGAGGGCTCCCACTGACAATGCAGACCTGGGATTCCCAGTGCACATCTGGGATTCCCGCTGCCGGGGGCTGGATCTGCATCTGGGCACTCAGCAACGCCTGGAAGGTGTTCCTCGAGTCCATTTGTCTGAATATTCTGAGGTTAATGAGAATCCGGAGCTCTGCAGCGCCCTGGAGCTGAGAGCTCCACAGTTCCATCAGGGGCCATAAAAAAGCCCAAACCACCCCTTAAAGCTGCTGCTGATGCAGCTCTGCTGCTGCTCTCCCAGAAGGAGCACGGGCTGCCTGAGCCCCAGGCCAGGTTCCCAGCTCTCAGTGCCAAGGGCACCGTCTGGATTCCCCTCCAACAAACGCTGGTCCAACACCCCCAGCAGGGACAGAACATCCCGGCTGGTTTATTCCAGCCTTTCCCACGGCTGAACTTCCCCCGGTTTCCCTTTGCTGCACTCGGGGCGCTGACAGGAGGGCTGAGATGCCAAAGCTGGACAGGGAAGTGCTCGGACAGGCAGAGCACGGGGTGGGCTGCGGGCAGAAGGGCTGTGCCAACGTGCGAGGAGCTGCGGGGCGATGCTGACGCCTTAGGTTTTAGCTTTTATATTTTACAAATTCTGTATTCTCTGCATTCCCGGTGTGTGACTCTGAGCTGCCTTGCAGCCTGGCAGCTGCTGCTCTCTCATGCTCACACAGACATAACAAAGCCTCTCCAGGCCTGCTCTGCAAGGACACCCAGCCCGTCCCAGGCCCAAAATGTGTAACCCAGCACCTTGAGAAGGGGGGCGAGCTGAGGGGCAGTTCCATCATTAGCTAAAGTTTAATTGGTGAATTTATGCTGATCTGCAAATGGACCAAACCTGTAACAGTGTGAAGAACTCGTGACTCGGGGTCCATCTCGAGTGCAGCCTTTGGCCTGCCCAGGGTGTGCCTCTGAAGGCCTTTTTAAATAAATATCCACCTTTATTCCCTCGCTCCTGTCTAGTCTCTGTTTCCAGGTTGGTCTTTTTAAGGCATCAATGCCAGCGCCCCGCAGGGTTTCTGGCGTGGTTCTCTCCTCAGCGTTACCTGCCCGACCCCCGCAAGCGCAGCGCTGACAGGGGGAAGCGCGAGTCTCTTCCCGGAGCCGAGAGGTATTTTAGGAACGAGAGGCACTGCATGGACTGCTCAGGGAGGAGGGAGGAGTGTGGAGGGCAGAGAGCGCCAGCGCCGCACAGATCCCGAGGAGAGAGGAGGCTCTGGAAGGAGAGATTAGGGCTCTGCTGGGCTCTGCAGCGCTGAGAGCGGCAACCCCTGCCTCGCACCAGTCCCTGCTCTGGCCCGCCTGGGGCTGAGCCTCCCTGCGTGTGCTGGCAGCGGAGAGCGAGCCCAGAGTGTCCCCGCCCTGCTCCGAGGACGGCAGCGAGCGGCACGGGCACCCTCCCCAGCCCTCAAGGTGACAGAGCGCTGGGGAGGGTGAGAGGGTGCGCGTGGTGACTCGACAGAAATGCTATAACCCAGCTCAGCTGCAGGATTCGGGAAAGAAATTAACAGGAGGACCTGCAGAAAGCATGGAAATAAGCGGCATGTCTGGCTAGTTTGTGCCTCTCCCGGGCAGGGAACGCTCTGCCTCTCGTGGGAGCCACAGGCACACAGGCTGGGGGTAATTCTGGACTCAGGGAGGAAGTTAAGGCTCGAGCTGATCCATGAACAGCTGCACAGGGTCCTGTAGCCCTGCTCCTGTCCTTGAGCCCCTCCACCAGCACCTGCACCGGCTCTGGCACTCACTGGGCTCCAAAATAAGCTCTTTCCACCCACTAGTGTGGCAGAAGAGTAACGTGGGAGAAGAAGCGAGCTCAGTGAGGGTGTGGGAAGCCAGGAGAGCGTGGCCAGCCGAGCACAGTGGCACGGAGCTCTGGGTGAGAACGGGCGTGTTCTGGCTCAGAGCTGTCACATCGATTCACCCACAACACCACTCTGCTCCCTGTGGGAGATGCTCCTGTCAGAATCCCTCAGGATGGACCTGAGGGCTGTGGTGTTGCCTCACGCGCAGGAAATAGACACCAGCCCTGGGTGCGAGGGTACGGTGGGGTTCGACTCCAGGCTGAGGTCAGGAGAGAAGATCAGCTCCTGATCCTGCCACTGCCTCTCTGTGACCATGGGAAACTCTGATGGCACAGACAGGGCCCCTCTCGGGGGGACTGGAGGTCCAACAGTCCCTTCAGAGAGCCGCATCTGAAGAGTG
This sequence comes from Oriolus oriolus, assembly GCA_013400235.1. Lineage (NCBI taxonomy): Eukaryota > Metazoa > Chordata > Aves > Passeriformes > Corvidae > Oriolus > Oriolus oriolus. Next base: position 7,595 of record VXBT01002547.1, on the reverse strand, counting down.
TTCCCGTTTTCAGGGAATCGCTTCCCGTTTCAGGCCGGCCCTGCACCACCCTGTGCCCTCTCCACGCGCTCTGTGCCGCAGGGGACTCTCCCCCGGTACCCAGGAACCTCAGCAGCTCCCTGGCTCGGAGCAGAATTCCCGCTGAATTCCCCGTGCTTCCTGCCACCGCACGGATCCCACCCAGCCTCCCTGCCCTGCAGAACCAGCACAGCATGGAGCGAGAGGCTCCGGGAGGAGATCTCCACAGCACAGCGGCTGCGTGTCCCAGTGCTCAGAGAATCCGAGGCGGAGCGAGACAAGCCTGCTCCTGAATGTCACAGACAGCACAGCCCGGCTTCCATTCCCCTTTCCCAGCGCTCTGCTTGTCCAGGGGAAGAACCAGTGCGCTGGCACAGGTCTGGACAACCTGAAACCTCCCCAGAAACTCGCCCCTGACCCTTGTCCTGAGGGTCCCCTGTGGCAGTGTGCAATGCTGAGTTTGGCATAAAGCAAAAAGAAACAGCCTGGGTGGATTTTCCCGCCCGAGACAGTGAGACGGAGTGCGGGGATGAAGCAGACTAAACCACATCCATCAAGCTGTCAGTCCCGTCTCACACACCTCCTTCTAGAAAGCTCCCAGGTCCAAGCATCCCCATTGGGTTTTACCTCCATGCTTATTCATATCCCTTGTTAAATATGTAATTTCTCTCTAGAACATTCCCTACGGTTATTCTCCTCATTGGATCGTTTGAATTGTCCCCTCCTCTGTTTTAAATCGATTGGTTTCATGTCACCCCTTATCAATATGTGCTTGGTTTGTCCCTTCTTTCCTCCCCCTTTTCCCTCCTGTATAAAATCCCCTGTCGCCCTTGCACTGTTGCTCCACTTCGCACCCCCTTCGGGCTTTCTGTTCCTCCCTGCACCCCGGTGTACAGGAATAAAGGCTCGGAATTGCTGCTATCTGGAGTCCTTCCACTCTCTTGCCTTCGCCCAGCTGCACCTTACATCGTGACCGAGGACTGCTCTTTTAAGAGCAGGACAACTCAGGCGCTCTCGTTCAGTCATTGCCGCCCCTTGGCATCCGGGCTGCCAAGAGGTCGCTGCTGCAGTCCCCCGCAGCGGAGCAGAGCCTCCCAGGGCAGTTCCAGCTGTAACCTTCTCTCCCGTCCGTGTTTGTGCAGCTCCCCTCCCTCCCTCCGCACCGTGTCCCCTCCCTTGGCCGCTCCCAGCGCAGCCCCTGCAGGCTGAGCCGTGCCGAGGGACAGGCGGAGCCCGCAGGGGGCTCAGCGCAGGTCTCTCCGCTGCTGCTGGCTTCCACCGATCGACCTCCAAGCTTGCTGAGATTCTCTCTCTAATCTGCCTCACCAGACACTTTGTCCCGGGAGGACTGAACCAAATTGAGCTGCAGGGCTGCAAATCACGCAGCAGCCTCATTTCAGTCGTGGCTATTCGAGTGCTAAGGAATGCACAGAGTAAATACAGATTTGTTTTTAGGCCACCACTTGTCCCATTTGCAAGAGGAAAAGGAACGCACTCAATCCCTGAGGCTTTGATCCTGGCAGGATAACTCGGGAAACGAACCCGCCGTGGGAATACACCCTTTATTCCGCCCTCTCCCCGCTGCCTTTGCCAGAGCTCTCCTCCTGGCTCTGTTAACCCTCTCACCCACGTCCCCACGCTCTAACCAGGCTTCAACACTCCCCAGCGTCCCTGCCGCCCCCTCTGCAGTCCCTGCTGGCTTCCTGGGGCCGATTTCCCTGCGCGCTGCCCGGAGCCCGACCGCAGGGTCACGCTGTGCCCTTGGCTGGAGCGCAGGCTGCCGCCAGGGCCCGAGTGCCCGGCGCTGCAGGTGCCAGGCTGGCCAGGTGGCCGGCTCTGCAGAGCAGTCCTTGACTTGTGTGCTGCTTCCAGCCCATTTGAATAAACGCTCTGCATGCCGAGGTCTGAGCAGCCTGCGTTCCCCGTGCTGCAGTGTCCTTCTCTCCGGCGTGCCCCGCTCTCTGTCGGGAGCAGCCCGGCTGAGCCGCAGCGCAGAGCTGAAGCTCCGGATGCTTTAGATGCATCCCAGGCCTCCAAGCTTTTCTCCTGGGCGTTCCCCCTCCTTTAGCTCTAGCTGTGGTTTGGGATCTTGCCTGTGCTCCAAGCATGAGTCAGCCTCTGGTCTTCTCTGCTCTGCCTCTCTGCCCTGCTCTCTTCCCGTTGCAACCTCCACGTCCCGAACCCGCTCCAAGGTCATCCCACCTCCTCCCTGAACTTAAAATTCACCCGAGCAGTGCCTGCTGGTCACAGTTTCCCCCCATAAAGCACAGCTCCCCTCTCACCTAACCTGCACCTGGCAGGGTCAGAAAGGAGCAATTCCTCTTCTTAATCTCCAGATCAAATGTATCCACCAGAGCCCGGCCACAAAACCCACTCAGCCCCACCAGCTGAGGGCAGCTGCTCTCTTTGGGTGCCCTGCCCAGCTCACACATTCGGTGACTGTGGCAGTGGCAGTGACATTTCTGGCTGTGCCTGCAATCTGCAGTCCAACAACGGTGCCATGAATTCCACACCCACCTGGGGAAGCTGCTCCGAGCTCCCGAGCCTGGGTCTGGGCTTTGGGGGCTGTTCCGCAGCTCGCTCGGGAGCCCTGGAGTGAACGATCTGGATCCTTTTAAAGAGAGCACTTGCTAAACAACACATTCTGGAACGTTCACTGGGGGTTTGAAACAAGACGTGGGAAAGGAAGGAGTGACTTCCAGCTTTAGGTACGGGTGACACTGGTAACGTTGGTGCACAGAGACAGGCAGGGACAGCGACAGCCGTCCCCTCGCCCTGCTGCTGCTACTGACCCTGCTGCTGCTCCTCCCTCAGGGCGTCCCAGGGGAGGCGTGGGGGTGAATGGCCACGGAGCAGCATCCTTGGCCTCTCTCACTGACAGTCCTGGTGTCCTCTGGACAGCTCAGAGACCACCCCGGGCTCCCTCTGGACAGCTCAGAGACCACCCCGGGCTCCCTCTGGACAGCTCAGAGACCACCCCGGGCTCCCTCTGGACACCTCGGAGACCACCCTGGGCTCCCTCAGGACAGCTCAGAGACCACCCCGGGCTCCCTCTGGACAGCACAGAGACCACCCTGGGCTCCCTCTGGGCAGCTCAGAGCCCCGCCCGGCCCCAGCAGGGTTGCCCTTACCTTCTCCTGGTACTGGCGGCGCGAGGAGTCCAGGGACTGGATGAGGGCGGTGGCGTGGCCGATGAACATGGCGTAGCAGGTGGCCCCCACGATCATGCTGAGCATGGTGAGCCACACGTCCGACATCCCCACCGGCGCCTGCTGCCCGTAGCCGATGCAGAGCATGTGGCTCATGGCCTTGAACAGGGCGTGCGAGTACTGCTTCCCCCACGAGTCGTTCTGCGGGGACACGGCACAGCTTCAGCGCGGGCACGGCGCTCCGGGCACGGCCCTGGGGCAGGAGGCACCCCTGCTGCTCCCGAAACCCCTGTCGGCTGCACCTCGACGTGGTCTTTGGTGGCTTGGAGGGCTGGGGGGGTCTTTGAAAGCTAGGAGGGCTATGGGGTCTCAACCCCCAAACCCTTCAGAACCCTCATAAGCCCTGTATCCCTCACTGACCCTATAGCCCACAGAGCCCTGCACCTCAGTGCCCCCATGGCCCCCATAACTCCCATATCCCTCACTGACCCTAGAGCCCACTGAGCCCCTACACCTCAATGCCCTCATAGCCCCCGTAACTCCCATATCCCTCACTGAGCCCCTACACCCCAAACCCCTCAGAGCCCCACAAGCCCAGCTCACTCCATGTGGAAAACGAGCCCAGTTTCCGTGATCTGAGATCGCACCGTGGCCCCGGTTTTTAGGGATTCCATGTGCTTTTCCAGCAGGGTAACCCAGGATAAACCCAGAGGATGCACTGGGAGATCTCCCAGTGAGCCACGTGTGGGAGAGGAACGGAAGCAAATCATTCCCTCCCCTGGGGAATGGACGTGAGCCGAGACCTGTAACCCAGAGCCTGAGCCAGGAGCCGGCAGCGGGAGCTGGGAGCTGGGAGCGGGGAAATCACTGCCCAGCCCCTTAGGAAATGGCCAGGGCCCCTGGTCATCACCCGAGGGATGAGAAGGGCAGAGAATGAAGCTGATAACGTCTGGACAGCAAGTTCTGAGTGCAAAACGGGGCTTTTCCAGGGAGCTGAGGAAACGGTCTCACGCGAGAGCAGCACCATCTGCCAGGAGAGGTGTCCTGAGACACCGCGTGCTCCCCAGGCAGCACCTCAGCAGGGACATCGGGGCACGGGGACAACAACCAGCACAGGTTTCCTGATGGTTCTGACGAGCCTGAGCTCCGGGAACAGCTCGAGGTGCGTTTCCCATCCTGTGGGGAGGATCTGCCAGCAAGCCTCGCTGTGGAACCCCGTTGAGTGACCGCTCTGCCATCACACGTGGCTCTGACGAGGACAGGGAAGTGCCTCTGCTGGGTGACACCGCTGGTAGCACCGGGCACTCCTCAGCTGCCCCCTGCTCCTGGGAAGGGGCACAGGGCATGGGTGGAGCTCTGCGGACACGCGTGCCATGGCACCTTGGAAGGTCACCGCACGGGCCTGCCGACGGCTCGTCGATAAACCCAGAATTCTCCTGTGACCTCCACCCAGAGCGCCAGTGCTGGGAGCTCTGGAGTTCCCTGGGCACCTCCTGGAGGTGCCTCACCACGGTCAGGCTGACCACCTCACTGCAAGCAGCTCCCCAGTGCCACAGGCGCCCACGGAAACGTTCCACCGGTCTCACGGGGAGCCAACAGCGACAGAGCTGGCCGGGAGCTGCGGCACAGGGCTGGCTCCTCAGACACAGCAGCAGTGCAGCTGTCCTGCCCCATCCCTTGCTGAGCGAATTCCTGCCCCGTTCCTTGCTGGGAGTGCTGGTGCCCTCCGAGCTCAGTGTGGCAGGAGTTTAACAGGGCAGCACATCTCCACCACAGAGCTGAGAGCAGGGACAAAGCGCCGAGCTGAAATTCCAAAGGGAATCTGGGCAGCCACAGCAGGAATGGCTGAGCTGGAAAACTGGCTGCCAGGGTCTCTGGTGGCTGCCAACATCTGGGTACCAGGCAGGCTCGAGGTTTAAAAGCCATTCTTCCAGCAACTCGCTGCTCAGGGGTGCTGTTTACAAGGAAGCCTGCCCGTGTTTTGTAGGAATTAGTCATCCAAAGCTCTAACAACCCTGCAGCAGCACTGCTGGCTCCCTGGGGGCGGCACAGCTCCGCTGCCAGCAGCAGCAGCAGCAGGGCTCCCTGTGAGGGTGCCAGGCTGAGGGGTGGCAGACTGGGGGCTGAGAGCTGCGGGAAGCACGGAGCTTCCCAAACAAACCCCGAGCACGGAGCTGTGCTGGGAGAGCGCGCCGAGGGCTGCGCAGAGAGAGGCGCTCCCGGCGAGGGGAAGCCTTTTGGATAGCGAGTGTGAAGAGCACTGGGTGCTCCAGGAGGGTCCTTCACTCGGTGCATCTTCTGTTGCCAGGCTTTTTGCTTTGCACAGGACGAGCAGACAGGTCAAGCCCACGGTACTTTAGGCCGGCCTAGGAGAGGTTCCAAACGCGCTGTGCACACGGGTTTGTCAGCACTGGGTGCCTCACGCTGCCACAGCTCGCTCCCACAAGAGCCATCCCCTGTCGAATCCCCCACTACACCAGTCCCCAGGAGGGAGGGCTGCACCACTCCCCAGATACTGGAGTGGCTGAAATGGCCCTTTAGGGGAGGGAAATGAGGCCCTAAACTGCAGGGGGGAAAATGACTCTCGTTCGGCAAATCCCGAAGCCAGCTAAAGCGGAGCTCCAGATCCGCGCCTGCTCCCAGTCAGGAGCGGGTTCTCTCAGAGGCACCGAGAGAGGCTGCAAAGGGATGAAATGGCTTTGAAGCAGTTTCTCAGGCTGGTTTGTTTTTCACAGCCACGCTGGCAGTGCTAGAAGGGCTTCTCTGGCATCAGAGCCTGGCCTGCTCAGATCCACCTCTGAGTACTTGGAGACGCTTCCCGGAACACTTCAAAGGCACGGCTGGGTTCTGTAGCACCTCACAGCAGCACCCAAGGCAAACTGCGGTGTCTGACAGGCTGTTTTGGCTCTGACGGACAGGTGAGCGTGGCTGGCTGGATCCTCACTGGAGAGGAGGAGCCAGAGGAGTAAAGACACAGGGAAGAACTGGAAGTTGTTGGGACAGGGGCGCAGTCCTTGGGCACGGCATAATGCCTGACTGGCACCACCAACACCTGGAGAACTCGGGAGCTGCCCCCGACCATCCCTGCCCACCCCTGGCACTGCTGGGCTGGGCAAACACACCTCCAGGTCCTGGTTAAATGGTGGCAACAGTGGGGGAACAGATGGACATGTGAGGCCAGACTTCCCCTCGGACAGAACCTGCCTGTTCCGGGCTTGGTTCTGAGCTCCGCGTGGCCTTCAGCTGCCAGCAGGGACCTCGCAGGGCTCGGGGTGCCCCTGTCCCAGCTGTCCCAGGCAGCCTTTCCTGGGAGCCCTCCCAAGCACCCTGTGCCCCTGGAGCTCCAGGCCTGGGGACCCACA
>VXBT01002535.1:1984828-2108410 GCA_013400235.1 Oriolus oriolus | reverse complement strand
CTTTCTTGGAAACTCAGCTTTCTCAGGGGCTTGGTGGAAATGTTACAAAGAAAGTTTAATTTTTGCGGTTTGCTGGTTTGGAAATATTTAATATAGGCTGCTAGTTTGCAGTGTGGTAACAAAGATGTCTATAGTTCGCCTTTTGTGCAGTTAACATAGTGTGGATGTACAAAACTGCCAATGTGAGAAGTCACTGATGAAAATACCTGAAAAAACTCAGATTAACTTCGGAAAATGTCTGCATATCAAACTTTGTACTACGCTTTTAAGTGGTATTTTTCAGGGTCTTTGACCATTACTTAATAATAGTAATTATTCCCATTGTTAATGTAGGCATATTAACATGACATGTGAACATCTGAAAATTGGTAATGTCCTTTTTTCACAGCAGCTGCTGTAGAGTTGGGAACTGCTGTCATCTTCATTTTAGAGGTTGCAGGATCTGAGACAGAAACTAATAATAGAAAAGCTGACTAGAAGCTTTATCTGAGAAAGGTTTGAATATAGATGTTTCCAATCCCAGGAAAATCCCCAAACTTAAAAAGTTAAATAGTTCTTCCGTTCTTACCATGTGCCTTTGTTAAATATTTTTCAGATTTTATCATAATATCTTATTGGCCTGAGGCTTTTTTCGAGAAGGTGAGGGAAAAAGGAGAAGGAGAGCTCAAGAATTGTAAGAATTTGATGTTACAGTTTACATAACTGAGATTTGATCATGTTTTAAGTACAACCCTTCTTATTCATAGTATAAAAATAGAGTTTGTTATCCTTCCTGTGCTATTGTGCAAGTAGTTTGACATAATCTAGTGTTTATCAGCAGTACTGATGAAAAAAGTAGTTGAAAATTCCTGAACTTTTCTCAGTTAAAGGAACTTAAGACTTGAAGGACAAATGGATTCTTTAGTTCTGCCGAGCTTAATACATTGTTGTGAAAAATAAGCTGTATACTTTTCAAAATGAAATAAAATTAGTCTAGATAAAGGTGCCTAGATCTTAAATTTAAAATAGAAAGTTTCAAGGCCTTTTGAGATAATTGCTCCCACTAGGTAAAGTAGCTCCTACTTTGGAGATAATTTGGTTGAATTGTGTAAAATCCTTCTAAAAATGCCTTTGCAGAGTTACTAGCTGACTGATCTGTAGGCACGAGCAAGTTCAAGGGGAGTGCCATTCTCCTGTCTGATGAGTTCCTTTAGACCAAGCATGAGTGCCACAGAGTCACGGTGGCTCTCTCATGAGCACTCTAATGTTTACAGCTGCTTACAGTTGAGAATTTTTACTACTTTTTAAGTTGTAAGTTTTCTTGACTTGCTCCTGGTAGACCAAACCAATTATGAACCTGCCCTGACGTGTGTTCCTACTGTCACAATTTTGGGAGTGGTGGAAGGAGAGTGGGACACAGTAAATTAGACTCTTTATGAGGCAGTTTCTGAAGCAGTATCCAGCTGGAGATTCCTTAAGAGGCAAGTGTGGTTACTGAGTGCAGCTGCTGTCTTGTAGCACCGCTGTTTACAAGATTTTGGAAAACATGATGTGGAATCAGAGGAGAAAAGAGAAGAAAAAGAAATGCCTAAGTGCTCTGGAGGCACAGGTATAATTTATGTAGGGAGCAATACAATGGATAATGTACCTTCTCTTTTTAACACCCTGATTAATTCATGTGTTCCCTGCCCTTGTGCTTTAATACCATCACAGTTTTGTATTATTGCTGCCTTGTTGTCTCTAAGCTCTTTTTAAGACCTTAGATGATTCATTGTGTTCTCTACAATTATTTTGGAAATATGAGCATCATACATGACAGTATATAAATAAACTTAATAATATGGAAGATAGTTAGTTAGAAGCCTATAATTTCAGAAGAGTTGCTTGACCAAGATTGGTATCTTTCTACCCTTTAGCCTTTGACTACATGACTACATTGTGTCTAAATACAGACTAAATTATGCAGTATAAAAGTGCTATATTTCTTGTTTAGTAGGTAGTTGTTACAGTGAAGCAGTTGTCTTGAAACTGTAAAAACTCAGGGCTACTTGTTTTCTGAGCATTTATTACTGTCTTGAATTTAGCTATATAAATAAAAATTTTTTGGTATATGTTTTTTCAAGGTTTTCAGAAATTGACATGTGCAGAACTAGAGCTATAGCTAGGTGTACTGTAGAAGTGTTGAAATGTTTACCTTTCGCTGTTGTATCCAAAATCAGAAACAGATAGGAAACAACACAGTTGTTGTTCCTGTTGTCCAGGAAAATACAGTTTTACAGAGTATGAGGAGATTCTTACATTTTCTCATCTTTGTGCAGTGATATTTACATATATGTATGTATTTAAATCCTATTCTGTCAAAATGCAGAAGAAGCATTAATTCAGGAGAATTCTTTTTAATGCTATCATTTGGAAAGATACCAACAATAACAAAACCATCAAATGTTTGTTCAAGTCATGGTATATTTTTAAATTCCTAAATACAATTTATTTCCTACTGTTAGACTTTGTTTAACAGCATCATAGTTTCGAGTTCTGTCTTCAGTGTAATCAGGTTCCTATTTCCTGTTCTTTGATGGCTAGACATGTTTGAACTTAGATGGAAAAGTTTTACCTGTAAATTTTCATGTGTTTCTCTGTTACTTGCAGCTATGCATCTTTTTTTCCTAGGGATGCCTTCATCTTCAAATTTTCTGAAGAATGTTATTTTTCAACCTTGTAACATTTCTCCATGAGATTTAGTCATTAATCATCAATATGCAAAGCTGGTCAGCTAAATTGTTTTATTATTTCTCTCACACTGATGGCACAGTCAGGTTTTTCTCAAGTAACACGTGATAAAACTTTTTGTACCAAATTCATAGCAGAGTATATATTGTACGTATATACTTACAGGTATTTTAGAAGCATTGGCTAAGATTTTATTGTGCCCAGTACTAAGGCATTACAAATGCATAATGAGATTCTCCTGTCATTTTTCTAGGTTTTTTTTTTTATTATTATTTCTGAAGTACAAACATGAAGGGGATGATCAAACTAGACCCTGAATTCTATGTGTTCACTTACGATGTGCGCTTTCTTTTAGCCTTTATATTTCAGAATTCTCTTCCGTGTGTCTTTTCCAAAACAACCGCCTGAGGAAGCCTCAGTACTAGTGTTCACAAGACTGATGCCATTCTGGTGGATTCTAAAGAAAGCTCAGTTTGATAAACAGGGTACTGAGACAGCAGAGGGTGGGCCAGCTTGGGAGCAAGGTCTGTCCAGCACCCGGTACCTGTGGTGTGTTGGCACATCCTTAGTCAAGGTCATTCTTCATGAGTCATTCCCATCTGGCAGTGGGTGTGTGCAGAAATATGAACCATGTTTCTCTATAGGCAATGCCACAACTACATCACACAGGTAGGATGTGGGAAATAATTGCTCCAGCAGGCGTTGCTTCTTTGGAACGTGTTGTCTTCTGGAAGATACGTTATTCAAATAGAGATGACGCTACGTTAAACGATACATGTTCTTTAGCATACATCTTTTTGCTGGGTTGTTACCCCCTCTTAAGGTGAGTAAGTGCATCTTACTCCCTGCTTTATCATTGAAATATTCATAGTTGAGCAGGAAAGGTTTTATTTGGAAATGAAAAAGAAACAGTGGGAAGACATTCAATAGTATGATTTAAACATTCAAATTGACCCAAGTTCAAATTGCTGTGCTTTGATTCAGATTCATGTGATGTGAAGTAGCTGTGTGATCATAGTGGAAACTGATCTATTGGTTTATGAAATACTTGAAGATTTACTTTAAAATAAAAGAAGCAAATTTCCTTATACATGGCTGTATACGGTGGAACCATGGTCTTTGGATGTTTCTGTGACTCCTCCACAGTTTTGAATCAAATCAATCATGATACCTTTTTTCTTCCCCCTCCCTTAGGATGTGAATTGTTGGTAATTCTGCTCTATATCGTACCTTCTCTTACTCTAGTGTTTATTAAACACAGCTTTCTAAAGTGCATGATTGATATAGTATTGTGTACGTTCTGACAGAAAGTGTTCCTGTTCTCTAGCTTTTAGGTGAAGGCAAATCTTAAACCTGAAAGCTTGACCCTTCACGTGGGCTCTAACAGCAAATTAGTTTTCAAAGTGACTGAAAGTACACTTTTTCTTCAAACCTACATCCCAGCTTTTTACTTGATGTTTTTAAGTCATGAGAATATACTAATAGTTTAAATTAATTCTAAATGCCGCTGCATCTGTGGGCCTCAGCTGAATTTTAAGAATAAACCAAATGCTGTGATCAGCAATGTTTTTATGCTTGTGCATGTGTCTAGGTTGCTTTGAGCTAATACATTTCTGAGGGGGAAGTTTGGCCGTGTAGGATACGTGGCTGGCAGTGATGAATGAACAAGTCTTGACTGAGGTTCTGAGTGAGTTTGCTTATAAACTCAGGAAGTGTTCTGTGGGAGTGGCAGAGAGCAATGACATACCAAAAATCCTTCCTTAACACAGAAAAACACACTTCCCAACTGCTGGTTGCATTTTTCTCAAAGAAAGCCCACTGGTAGTGTGCTTACCTTTGTTTTGTTTCTGTGGGGGTTTTTTTCCCCCCTCCCACTTGCTTAATGTGGGAAAAGTAGTGTGCATCTAATCAGGTGTTCTGCTGATTTATCAGTTTGCATTTAGGAAGAATGTTAAGATTAAGAGCGCTGTGACCCAGAATGAGTAATGACTGGCACAGCCAGAGTGCTGAGAAGACTGACACCTGTTTATTGTGTGTTTTGTTTGGCTTTCTCTTTACTTTTTTTTGCTATGCCCCTTCATCCACCTTCTCTAGATGATCAGCTCTTTATCTCTAGTATGCTAGACATTGACCACGGTGAAAATGTTGCCTAGAAGCTGTTGTGTGCTACTTGGTTGAATAGATTGGACGGAGCCGAGTAAAGTTCTTTGTTTGGTATTGTCTGAGCGCATATTTCAGCCTTTTTTTCATTAATGTTGATCTTGTAGTACTTTTTGTAAGCAACTATTTTGTGTGTATTTGTTTTGTTAATGTGGCAGTAAGGTTTTCCGTGTTTTGGGAGAAACACATAAAGGTGAAGGCGTTTGAGTGAACACCTTTATGCTATGTCAGTGAAATAAATGTCTCATGCTACTTGATAATAGGGTAAACACTACAAAAGTAGGTGTGAGAAAGGACTATAATTAGTACATATGTGAACCTTGTTGAACCTTCAACAGAGGCTGTGTTAGTACTTGTTTTTGTGGGGCAGGTTTTGGTGACTAAAACGGCAGATGAGGACATTGTGTTTATAGGACAGGACTGTGGTGCTCGTACTGAAGGTCTCTGATTGCTTCACACTGAAAGCTTCTTCCTTCTGGGGAAAAGGGGTAAGGGTGGGACTGGGTAGTTTATTTGCAATGTGATTAAATAATATTTTGTGTAGCACTAAGTCACATAGTGATAGAGATATTTGGATTGATAGAAATTCTTGAGTTCTATTCAAACACATTAGAATTTGCTGTTATAAGTGGTAGGGAATGTTCTGAATTACACATGTTATTTGAGACAGCTTTGCATCTCTCTGGCTGCCTGCAATTACTGGGTTCAGTTGTGTGTGGTTTTGACTGCCTTAAGATTGGAGTACACTGTCAGGACAGTGGAGTTGCTTGATGCTTTTATGGTGCTAAGTAGTACCGAGGGGTATAATCGGCAGAGCTGGTATTCATAGAACAGAAACCTCCTCAGAGTTTCACCAGAGTTTCACCAGACCCAAAGATTTGCAGATGGAAGGTAGAATCTGTTCTTCGCTTTTGTTCCTTTGGTGTTTTTTTCCCCCATTTTTCAGGAATCTGTTTTTTCAATTATGTAGCTCTTATGGTGCCATAAGATTTAAAAAATGTACATATATAACAAAAATATTTACTTTTTGCTTTTTTTGTCACATCTGTGAAGAGATTTGCTCAAAAATCAAAACAGTCATGCAACTGTCAGAGGGAGAACACAGAATTAGGAGACCTTAGAAGTGGTTTCAAAGTTGTTAATAGAAGCTGTGTAATATGTACTAAACTATATACTCCAAAGAAATGCTTTCAGTGACACAGATCTGGAAGTACTTTTAAATCTGTTAGCCATCTGTACAGTTGGGCAGCTTCATTATATAAAAAATGCCTCATAAGACAATGACTTCAGTTGCTGCTCCCAGCATACATGCTAATAAGTATGCACTATGAAGGACTATTTCCAGAAATGTTCTTTGGAGCACTGTCATTTGAATTTTGATCTAAATGAAGTTTGTAAGTTTTGTAGCGTATCTTTGAGCAGTAACAAAATTAATTACCATTTAAGTGCAATCTTTATCGATGCAACAAGCTTTCTTTCCTATTTTGACATATGGATCGGTGGCAGAGCCAGAAGAAAAATAAGTAAAAGCAATTTTGGGGAAGAAAGATTGAAGAATGTGCTTTCTTTCCTTTATTGTTCCATCTCTTTTCTGTATTTCTTTTTCCTTGGATAAATGTATAGGTTAATAATCATATTGAGATCCCTTAGCAGATCTTCTGTTAGGAAGATCAAATAACTGTTACTGTCCAATACTAGATAGTCTTACAGGTACATATATATGTTATACATACCACATATCTCGGAGTCCATGTCTGCTGTTGGATCTTTATAACAACAGTATGTGACTGCTGCACTCCCTTATTGTGCCTTAAATGTAGTAAATGCAATTATTATAAGCTGAAATTTGTTTTTAAGTTGAAACATTCAAATACAGATTCCTAAAGGACTTGAGTGTAAAGTTTGAAGGCTACATTTCTTTTGAATAATGCTAAAAAACTTCAGGGAAGATAAGATCACTAAATGGATATAAATCATGTCAAATACCAAAACCCCTTAAGTGAATAAGTCCTCAAATTGTCGATATCTGTGATGATTGTAAAGACTCTGTTGACTAAGCCAATTAAATAGGATGGGAAAAAATAATGAATTAGTGGCAAATGAATTGCAGTCATCACTGCGAAAAGCTCAGGAAAACTTTTTGCTCGTTTTACATTCCTCACCACTACCATTGTACCTCTGCAAAATAGTGAGGAAAATGAAATGTAAAATAAACCCCAGTAACAATGGTATTAGTGTCTGTATTTTATGTGTTTAATATCTCAGTATCACTCTCTCTGTATATGTGAGAGAAGCAAGTATATTATAATTCTTATTATAGAAGAGATTATTCATGTAAGACTATACTATTATAACAATATAAATCTTTTATACATATGTATGTATACAGAGAGCACTTGCTTGTACATAAATACAAAGCATGCATTTTAAGTTCCACTTTTTTTAGATGAAGTAAAAGCAGAGCAATGTTGAAATCAGTAATGAAAATGAGAGAGGAGTTAAGAAGTCTGAGGTATTTAGGAACAATAAGAGAAAAAAGATTGAGGCTGGAGGAAATTATTTCATAGTCTAAGAACAAGAGGCCTTTAATTCTGAAAAACAGTAGTTTTGAAGTTGATACCAGGAAAATATTTCACAATACATGAACATAACCTCTGGAATTCTCTTCTTAAGAGATACTAAAGTTTAAAAGCTTAGTGGGACTTAAAATCTTAAGAATTCATATGAATGCCCTTCTTTCATAAGCCAGCTACTTACTTGAGAATAACAAATAGCCTCTGTGGTCTGTGCACTAGATTTAGTTGTACATTCTTTGAAATAGCTTGTGCTATTCACTGTCAAGCATCTGGACTAGGCCTCATAGAAGGGGCAGTTTAATTACTCTAAAATCAAGGTTGCTGGATTTTGGTTTCATGCAAAAATATTTTTATACATGAAATACCTAATTTTCTGAGAAATCATAGACCTTCAAAATACTGTATTGGGTAGTTCGTAGGTGGTTATGGATTATGTGCTTTGACTAAAGACAAAAGAAAATTGAAAATATTCAGAAAATTTCTGGTTGTGCTCTTGGTTGTGCTTATTGAGCAGCTGCTCTAATCATATGTCTGTGTCATATTAGGTATAGAAATAACCATTCAGGTGCCGCTTGAAGATTCTAATATGTAAGATCTTGTGTTCACGCAGAAAACTGTTTTGTACCAATCTCTGAGATCATTGCTGTGGAAGAAACTGAGTTTAACAAGAAACAACGTAACATTGGCAGATGGCACAAAATGGCAAAGCTACATGCTTTCACGGGTAAGGCAACTAACAGTCTCTGGATGCTTGTGCTCCTTATTCTGAAGGTCGTTTAAAGCACTCAACCGTCAGAGTTTTGAACCGTCAGAGTTTTGGGGTTTTTTTAACAGAAATTATGTGTTTAAAAAAACCCCACCACCCCAAAAAACAACCATCTAAAACAAACAAAACAAAAACAAACAAACAAACAAACAAAAACCCACAAAAAAAACCCCACCAAAAAAAAAATCAATAAACCCAAGCAAAAGTCCCGCAAAAACAAACAAAAGAACCCCCACCAAAAATCTGTTGGTTTACATTTAAAGATCCTTACTTGGAAAATAAAACTCTTCCTTTAAGAACACATGCTCTGTTTAGTTACTTTTAATGAAGCTCAAACTAATGTGTGAGTGTTCATACTAATGTCTTTTTGCTGCTGAATGACTCTGCAGCAGGACACCTGCTTTCTACTACTTGACTAGAAAATTGAGAGAGGCTGAAAAAAAGAGCCCTAAATGTTTGGGGTTTTTAAAATTACCCCTAACCACCAGGATGTATGCATGAAAGTTTCTTTGTATTATTGAGTGCATTCTTAAAACAAAGTGCCAGAAATAAATGTCTGTTTTGGGAAAAAAGTGGTGACTTCTTCATGCTTAAAAGATGTCATGCCAAAATTTTTTGTTGTGGAGTACTTTCCTCACATTTAGTCCCCCAGTGAGAGTGATTGGAGATACTGTAGATGAAGTATAAGGTCTTAATATACAAGAAAACCTTTTTCCTCAAATTTCAGCTTTGTGTAATGAAATTCACCCTGTTGGTTACACTGGAGCTGATGTCAGCCTGGCTTATCATCTTAAGCTTACAATGACGTAGATATTGTAGACTTTAATACCGATAATACATAAGCTCAGTGAACTTCTGGATGAGTATGTCCATAATAAGTTGATGAGAAATGGCTTCTTTAAAAAGAAGTCTGTGTTTGGGTGCCTGCTGTAAACAGACACCTAGAGCAAGTGTTTTCATTTACGTTTTCATTTGGACTCTTCACAAATGTGCTATTCATCGGAATGCTTCTCTCATTTGTAGAAATGTGTAGTGGAGGTTAATTACAGGTCAGTATTTTGGAGATCTTTCTGAAATGCATTTTTAATTTCACAGAACCATCTCATTATGCCTCTTCTTTTTTTTTCATTTTTTATTTAAATAGTGTATTATGTGAAGAAAGCCCGAAATCACCGCTGGCGGTGCAGTGATCTGACGTTTTGGTGTGTTGATGAGCACTTGTGTAATCAGTGGATACAGGCACTGAAAGAATTACTTGAAATGCAGAGTAAGTTTGAATAAACTATGAACATTTGCACTATCATTTTGTAGGCTTGTACATCAATCAATTTTATTTTGATATATCTGCTTTTTTGAACTCTTAAGAGCAGCTTATGCTCAAAATGAGGGAGCCAGGAATTGAAGTGTCTCCTTATCACTACTTTATCTTGCATATTCACTGAGTTGTACTGAGTGCTTTAATCAGTCAGGACTGTAGATGTCATATAATTTTGCCCAGATATAAACTATTTTCACAAAATAGGGACACATTGGAAACTTAACAGATTTTAAATGACTGTAGCTTCAGAAAAAGTAATGGGCAGATGTAAGCTCAGGGATTTGAGGTACTCTAGAAATTTGAGAACAAGAACTGTAGCAATTTAAAGATTTATGGGTGTGTTTCACCTTTCCAGACTCTGTCATCAACAAAATGTGTCTTATGTAGTGAGAGTTCCTGTTAATAATTTCTGAGACTCTTGGACATCTACTTCATGGCGGGGTTAAGAGTAGTTTTGAAGGAGTTAAAGGAGATACCTTGATAGATGTCAGGAAGCAGCAGGAGCAGAGTATGACAGAAAGGAGGTCAAGGGTGATCATAGCAGAGGCAGTGCCCTTGTTGACCAATGTCCCACTGTCTCTGAGCAGAGTGGGCAGAACAGGGATGGGGATGGAAGCAGGTCCAGTTTACAGCCCAGATGAGATAAAGTAATTTGGTCCATCCAGGGAGGCCGGAGTGGAACAGCTGGAGCTGGAGACAGGACTAGGGATGAGCTCCCTACAGTGTAGGTCTGAGGCCCTTCAGAGATACAGAGCTGGAGAAGGAATTGGGTACAGGTGCACCTACAGTGTGACTCAAGCAAGTACTTTAGGCTCACAGAATAAAAATTACTAAGTTTAAGAAAAACTGTTCTGAACAGGCAATGGAAGCATTCTTAATGTTTTTGTTTTGTTTACATTACACAATGTCTTTTTGTCTTTTTCAAAAAATGAGGTTTGTGCACCCATTCAGTACACCTGTGAGAACTGTGGCCTGAGCAGTCAATTCCATTTGAATGCAACTGTTCATTTTATTGGTAACATTACAACTACTTCAGGAAAGGGAATATGTTCCCAGATAGGTTCAATAGTGCTTTAAGTGCCTGGTGGATTTAAGCCACTCAGTCTATCTAGCTTGGGTGGATTTTTGTAAAAGTGTGCTGATGTAATAAGTGTGATATTTTTTCCTTTTAAAGTAATAATCTAGAATGCTATCTGAGGACATACAGATGTTAAGGTTTTTGTCTGTTTCATAAAAAAAGGAGGTTTTCTAGGTGCAGCCAGCATTACTGTTTTGTATATCTGCTAATACAAAGGTGTAATAATTGTTTTCATTGACACTACTAGTGTAAAGCCATAACTGTTTGGACAAATTTGAGATGGCAAAATCAAAGGTGTTTTTGGAGGGGGAAGGAGTAACACTTTAGGGCAACTAGCACTGTAGGACAAGCACTCGCTGTGCAGCATGTAGTTTTGTGAGGCATTCTTACTGTGGTTTGATCACAGAATGGAAATGCATTTTAACCATGTTAATTAAGTAAGAAGATAGTTTAAATAAATGAATGTAAAAGTATTTTTATGTATGCTTCACTTAGAAGTGCCTTTGCTATTGCTGCCCTTTTAGTCTTGTATGCCCATATTACCCATGTAATTAGTGTAAGTTGTGTAGTGGGAAGGTACTGCAAGAATGATGAGTAAGAATTTGAGATAGGGAATCAAAAGAAATTACTCTGAATTTCACCTGCTGTCTTGTTAACAATTTGTTCAGTACTGTTGGTATCAGTATAATAAAGAGGGCAGGTGAAGCAGGCATTTTTAGCTCTTTGTTAAAGAGTTTTAAGAGTTAATAAAGAGTTAATAAGTCTTTTATGCTGTGTTTGCTTTGATGTTAATAGGTTTGGGTTTGTACGGCTTGTTGAATTTTTGTTTTGTGTACGAAAGCAGTATACTGTGATTTTCCTTACTGCAGAGTCTAGACCAAAGCAGTTGCTTGTGTATATTAATCCCTATGGAGGAAAAAGACAAGGGAAGAGGATTTATGAACAGAAAGTTGCTCCACTCTTCAGTCTGGCTTCTATATCCACTGATGTTGTTAGTGAGTAATGAATATTTCAATTGCCTAATAAGCACAGTATGAACTCTTTAAAATAACCCTGAGTAGCTAAAGTTCTTTCTGTTAGTTACTTTTTCTTACTAAGGAAATGAAACGAAGCGGTAGAGAATGTCTTCTAATTAAAACATAGGTAGCCAGACAAATGTCAACCTTCTATCAGCTTTCTGCTTACTAAATTAAAGCTTCTGGTGCTCCTGAGCTATTTGAGCTCTTAATTTATAAGACACTGCCTTTCTTCTCTTCATCAGTTTCACTGTTAAAACTAATTGATCATTTGCACAATTTTTAGTGAAATATTTTTTCCATATGTACTGTGCATGTCTCCTTCAATTCTTTCCCTGGCAAAAATCTTTTGAGGCACATCTTATGGACAGGCTGTTTTATGGTCACATTGGTAATAGAATCATGTTTATTAATGAATTAATTTTTATAATTCTATATTATAAGCATCTTTATAGTAGTATTTTTAATAATAATTTTTATGTGTTTATTTCTTCATAGTAACTGAGTATGCTAACCATGCTAAGGACAACCTTTTTGAAGTTAATATTTATAAATATGATGGGTAAGTAACTTTACTTGCCTTTTTAAAAATTCTTTTCAAGCTGATATATTATGTAATTGGCCTGTTCTTGTCTCTAATTTAAAATGGTAGCCTTCATTACTAATACATTTATTGCAACAGCTGAAAGTCCTGGGGCGTGTTCCTTTCTGTAGGAGATCCACATTTAGGAGTATAAAAAGAAAACTAAACTGTTTCAGTAAACTTGTTCAACATGATATATTCAAGCGTAGTATAACAATGTTGGCATGAGATTTGTGTTCAAAAGATGAATGTAAGATTAATTCTGCTCAGTTGAGCATTCTGTTATAGCTCAAAAGCTACCCAGAAATGTTTTGTGGTCTTGCCATACGTGAGTTCAGAACACTGCACCAGTGGCATTCAGCCTATGTGAAAAAAACATGGACTGTTCAGAAATGTTTCAGGTAGTTCCTCTTGCTATATATGACTGTTCAGTAGTGGCTACATCATTTGGCTTTATTTGCATTTCTCCTGTTGTGAAGTTACTGCTTTTAAAAAAGACCTGACTGGATGGTATTGTATTCCATTATTAAGTCTGCTGTAGAAGCAGAACATTTTAATAAAAAAGCTAGTCACATCAGTTTCCAGTTCATGACATGAAATAAGTTTCAAGTCTGGAAAAACATGAAAATGTATGCAGATAAACTCTCATAACTACAGTATTTTAAAATTATATCTCGTACTTTTTGACAGGTACATTTAAACTGGTAAGTTGCAAAAAGAAAACACATTCGGTCTTTCCAGAGTACTTTTGCTGTAGTAATTTGCTATATACATTGTCTGTGTTGAGTAAGGGCTTGATGCTGGGATATTGTGTTAGTAATCATTCATAGGCTGAGTTCCCAGGCTTCACCTGCTTTAAAATGATTTGCCTTTAAATAAACAGTTTTGTCTATACTATGATTTTTCTTAATTTTTCAGAAGTTCAAGGAAGGGAAACACCTAGAAAAGCCTAGTTGGTTGTGATTTTTCCTTTTAATTTGATTTTTGATTTGAAATAAGTATACTGATGGTTGGTGAAATTTCAATACAGAGCAGAAGGGGAGGCAAGTGAGCCCATGTCCACTTCTAGCAAATTGTTTTTTACAGCAAGTGGCAGTGACCAATTGTGGTGGTATCTGAAGTGTTTTTGGCAGATTCAAGGTCTCATATTGTAGCATTGTTTTTCCTTTGGTCGTGGGTTTTTTTTTTTTTTGGTTTTGTCTCTCTAACATGCCAAGATAAACAATAGGCCAGGGAACTGCATCTTTTTAGATTCTTACATTTCTTCTATTGCTGGGCTGGGCCTGAATGGCAGTTTGCTTGGGATCTGCAGCCTGTCTCTCCAAGCCTGACTTTTGTCCATCATATACAACTCTTTTCTATGGTTAACAGTGATGTTAGGAAGTACTTCTTGAATTAAAACTACTTTTAAAATAACAGATCACATGGTCATCTGGAAGATTTAAAAAACGGTTGAACCACATAAATGTGTTTCTTCAGGTTTGACCTTTCTCACATACAATAAGAGGTTCTTTGGATTCCTGCATCTAACTGTTGTTCAGCTGTCCTCGTAGACTGGCTCTGATGTGTGGCTTTCCCTTCATTTAGTGATGAATTTCTTCATTTAGCAAAGCCATACATGGAATTCTGCAAGTAGATACAGGATTCTTGATGATAATTGCTTTGCTGCTTTTCAAATGTTTTTACTTTAGACAGCTTATTTAAATATCTTATGCATGTTTCCCATTTGTTCTTCCTATTTTGCCTTGTAGGAAATTCTTATGGTAAATGTAGTAAGCTAATAGATCAGTAATACAACAGCTTTTCTTTAAGCACAGTTACTAAAAATACTCATTTGGTTACAACATAGCAGGGTTTTGTACATCACTGAGCAGAACAATTAAAACATTCTGTAATACTGTGCAGGTAATTGCCATGTTTGGAGTAAGTGACATGTATCACTGTGGTTTTTTATCCGTGTGGCTGTTGCGCAAGCCTTTGTAAAATTGTTCTGGCTGGGGTTTTTTTCCTAGTTTTTGAGTTAGTTCACAGAATGGTTAAGACTAGAAGGGACTGCAGTTCTTGAAAAACTCATTTGACTTGGCTTAGTGGATTAGCTTCTGGAGCCCTCTAGCAGATGTTCTTTGCTGCTATCATCTATCTAAAAAGTGAAATGCTTGCCCACTAGTAAAATAAAGCCAAAGGGTAAGAATCACTCAGTTATCTTTCAGGCATTCTTCGCTAGGGGCCCTCACATGTTCACCATATGTCTGACTTGTACATTGGTCTTCTGATGTTTGCTATGAATTTGGTTGTGCTGTTAACTGCATATGTGAAGTTCTTTATCATATTTACCTTTGACAGGTATAGACATTCAGGTCACTGTCCCCTCTGAGCCTGGATATAGTGTTTGTTGTAGAAGATGAGCAGAGGGCTGGAGCACCTCTCCTATGAAGACAGGCTGGGAGAGCTGGGCTTGTTCAGCCTGAAGAAGGGAGGGCTCCAGGGAGACTTTAGAGCACCTTTCAGTACCTAAAGGGGACTTAGAAGGAGGCTAGAGAGAGACATTTTACAAGGGTATGTAACAATAAGACAAAGGGGAATGACTTTAAACTGAAAGGGGGCAGGTTTAGATTAGGTTTAAGGAAGAAATTCTTTACTGTGAGAGTAGAGAGGCACTGGAACAGGCTGCCCAGAGAAGTCATGGATACCCCATCCCTGGAAGTGTTAAAGGCCAGGCTGGATGGAGCTTTGAGCAAACTAGTACTGAGACAACATTGACCATGAACTGACATGGAAATTTTTGTTTCTTTAGCCTCTTTTTTTGAGTCTGCAGAGAAAGATAAGGCTAAAATTGAGGAATAGTGTAGTTAAGCTACTGGAAGAGAAAAAAATTACAAAAACTGAAAACAAATATCTTTTTATTCCTTCTCTCTCAGTCTCCTAGGTCTTGACTTAGAGTTGTGGAGTTTATGTTTTTAAGACTGTCCTCTCCATTCATGGAAAAAAATGACTGGTTTTTTTCAAGCTTTCTACCTGCTGAAAACAGAATAGTAACTAAATTTAAATCATCTATACTTAAAAATTAGATTAATTTGTTCTGTGAAATAAGTGCTCATTCTGCAATATCTGTTGCTGATGGTGTGAAAGAGTATTAGTTTATAAGTTGGAAATTAATTGATATAGATAACAGTACACATACCTAGGCTTATGTGCTGGGAACTACATATGTAACTCTGGATTTCTCATGTGTTCCTTTAAAATGTATTTGAATTCGTTTTTCAGTTAAAGAATGTTTATGCTTTTTGAGTTCAGAGTGCATTTGATTATTATTCATGAAATGTATACTGCTGTAAAATAGTCTTTCTACTTCCTAGTATTTGCTTGGCCATGGGTGCTCTGCTGAGCTTTAACATATTGAGGATCTGTGTAGCTGCTGTACCAGCTCTGACCTGAATTAAATTTGTGAAACAAAGTTTTGCACCTGGTAACATTTAGAATTCTGATTATGAATGGTTATGTAGATGTACATGACTTCTGTCTGTTTGGTGGGATCTCAGCACATTGGAAAGAGGATGCAGGCATGCACTTCTCTGGATTTTGACTTTTGTATAATGTATATTTCTACTAAACTGTGTAAAATATGCTTGTGACTGAAGTGGCAAGTTTCCCTTTTTAGTAAAGGTACCCTGTTTCCATTTTGTGTACTTAGAAAGTTGTATGTACAGTCTTGTTCAGTGTTTTATTTGTATAGTGAATTTCCACTGATATTTGTCTGTCTGCCCACAGTACTAGAGGATAAAGATTTTTGCAGGCTGCATTCCAACATTTTTTCCTAACACTACAGATATGTCTAGGTGCATTTGCTGTTTTGAAGCTTGGAATTTTTTTTCTACTTTTTGTTAATTGCCTAGTTGACTGTGGGCTACTGTATCCTGTAAAAATGGAGGAGGAGAATAGAACAACTATTTTTGGTGTGCCCCGTGCATGCCCTAAGTAGAACACTTGCCGTGTTGTTTATTGACTGTTAGCGTGCATTCTAATTTGTGTTTCCTGGCAGTGTTGTTTGTGTTGGTGGGGACGGCATGTTCAGTGAAGTGATGCATGGTCTCATTGGAAGAATGCAGAAGGACTCTGGCATAGACCAAAATAATCCCAAAGCATCGTTAGTCCAGTGCAATATAAGGATTGGCATAATTCCTGCTGGTAAGAAAGGGTTAACTTTAAGTTTAATGTATTCATTCATTCATTCTTGAATTTTTTTTCTTATTTGTAACTTCTTGAATTTAGGCCTAAGTGTGAGATCTGAGCAATGACATTTTATAAAGACGCCTAGCTGAAGCTGTTTGTTTCCATATAAAATTATTGATCACATGCAATTTTATTTAGGAAGAATATTTTGTAAAGGAAATGAAATCTTAATGTGTAACACTAGAATTTAATTACTACTTCTTTTTTTGTGGCTTATTGTGTTTTAATATGAGATAAGATGTTGACAGTAATACCCTTCTAAACATGTTAAGGGGTGGAATTTACTAAGCAGAAATTTACCAGATAAATATTTTTCCAGTTCCAAATCCTTCACTAATTTAGTTAGAATTGTAATGAGAACTTCCCACTGGTCTGGCAAACTCCAAACAAATGCTAGGATTCCTTGACTCTCTTTTCCTCCATTTGTTCTCACAGCAAGTACAACGCAACTACAGCTGAGGAACAGTTCTTGTTTTCCAGACCAAGTTGCAGTTTCTGCCTCTTGTTAGAGGTGCTACACATTCACAGTTCTCAATGTCAGCCACTTTTTCAGGCAGTCCAGACTGCTGTCATTTGAGAGAGCTCATTCTTCAAACTGAGGTCTTTTTGATATTTTATTACTGTTGTTATTGACCATAAAGGCGTTCTTTGGATCAAGCTTGCTGTTTGCAATCTAGTGTCCCAGGTGTTACCTCATCCTGCCCATCTGGTCCTCAAAGATTCCTTCAAAAGCAGATTAACAAGTTTGCTCCTTCTTCCAGGACTAAATTAAGTGTTGTAACTCTTAAACAGAATCAGTGATTTTGAAGTCTCTGTAGGAATACAAATGGACAGTTCAGTATCCTTTCTATGCTGTTCTCTTTTCTTGTCTGATGCTTGAGCTTTGAATTGAAGAACTGGACATGAAATAAACATTGTGAGCTTCTGGTTAGAATTAAAATAAGGGCTTCTGAGAAAATTTAGCACAGGTTGTAAAAATACACCAAGTGAAGTATTCTGTTTCTGCTCTCAAGCAGAAACTAATTTTATACTAATTTTATACTCCTTATATCTTCATGAAGAATGTCTCCAGACCCAAACAATCTGAATTGTTGCTTGCAAGAAGCTTAACCTTTTCTACTTGCAGTACAATAAATGTTTGTTATCTAAAAGCTGCAATGTGAATATTACGGTTGTTTACTGTCTTGCTTTATTTAAGTATATTCTAGTTTCATTTGTTAAAGCTTTGTATTAAAGTCAGTTTGTACAATAAACTTCACAAGAATAGAACTGGAAGTGTTCTACTCCTCCTTTTTCTTATTTGGGCAAATTTCTTGAACTAAAGGATTTTTGCTTACATGATTGGTTTCAGAAGATTTTGCCTACTGGTGATATGTGTAAGAAGATACAATTGAAAAAGCAGAACCTCAATATTAAGAGCTATTTCTTTGTCCTCAGGAAAGATTAACCTTGCTTTTGCAACATTTTGTTAATGCTTTTTTTCCAATTGCACCCAAAAAGTATGGTCTTCACTGACATTTAAATTTCGTTAACATGTATCAAGTCACTTCTGTTACATATTTTAATGTTTTGTTTGTTGTGTTTTGTCCATTGTATCCTTTTGCTATTTCAATGTATACTGTATGTCCTATTCTTTGAACTGACGTCAGGTACAGCCTTGTAATCAGTTGCTATAGTTCAAATATTTTCTCCAAGTCATTATTCAAATCCCTCAGAAATTATTTGTAATGCTGTATTAAGGAAGCTGGCCTTAAAGTTCTATTATTAAGTGTTTGGAAATACAGAGGCTAATATATATCTTGATCTGTTTGTATATTGTACGGTATTTTAAATGATCCCTTACTATATATATGGAAAAGTGCTTATTTACTGAAAAAGGGAGTCAAGTCACTGCACAAATCCTAACACATCTAGTCATTACAGGGACCTTAAATTTAGTATGAAATAGCTAAACCCACCCTGAAGGCAGCAAGATTTGGGGTTTTGTTTTGGTTTGTATTTTTCCAGCCAGTGGTGAATCTGTTCTCTATTCATCTTTGCTTGATAGAATGGAGTTCTGGCCATGTATTGACCCCAACAGATTGGCTAGTTCTATCACTAGTGCAAGAAGTCTGTTCCTAAAAAAGTGAAATTCTTAAGAAGAACTTTTTTTTTTTTTAAACTAAACTGATAGTCCTGAAATACCACAAGTCAAAAGTAGTAATGAAATACAAATGATACATCTAGTAAAACTTAATCCATTATCTTCTTTCTACTTCTTAATAACCAACCTGTTTTTAAAAATCCTAACAACTCATCAATAGATACTGAAAACAAAGACTACCCATAGTTTAGAGATGAAGATGTAAAGCTCTCTGTGTCTTCTGATACATAGGGATAGTTTATTCACTGATGACAGGAGCCTGGGGTAAGGCGACAGTAGATCAGTGTTTTCGCCTTTTTTATCATTTAGTTCCTGACATCAAGTAGCGCAAAGAGAGATGTGGCAGGTGATGGTTTGTGGTTGTGATTAAACAGTTTCTGTATTCAAACAAACACTAAATTCTGCAGATAATCAGTCTTTGCTCAGAGACTGACAATTTAATTGTGCAAAGGTTCAAAATTACAAATGAAAGATTTAATTCTGAAGCACTCACCTGTATGACTGGGTTCCACTAATAAGCTTTATTTCATAGCAGAATTCCATTGTGCAGGCTCTTTTTTTTGAATGTTGAATACTATTTAGTAAATCATGATTCCGACTTTCTGGAGCAAGTCCCTGCTTGGCTCCTTTTTTTTTTTCTTGAACAGCTGAGTCAACTTCCAGACAGCCTCTTTCCTTAGTGTGTCTTATAGTTGAAAAATACCATTTATTCTTATGCATTATGGAACATTTTTATGAAATAACTTGTGTTTTTGTTGACATGAATAAAAGACTTCTATTCAAATGTCAGTTTTAACTTCTGAATTTCTCTTAGTTGCAGCCATTCTTCAAATCTGCCGGTGGAAATTGACTGTTTGCCATTGTACACAGATTTGCTGTTAAGAGTACTTAGAGGCTGTAGTGCATCTCTGAAAAGTTATTTCTTCTGTGCTGTAGTGCATCTCTGCTTAGTTATTTCTTCCTCTCAGCCTTAAAAGCAAGTTATTTCTGACTAGCCTTAAAAGCACATTCAGCCATGTGGTCTCACTGCATTCAGAGAAGTAGTATGTCTCCATAGAACTTAAAAACAGAGAATCATTGCTGATACAGCTTGGACACTGGGGTTTCATCCACTATTTTAGTATTAAAATTGCACCCTCTGGAGTAAGCCAAAGTAATTTGCTGTTCTTATTACACTTGGCATAGAATAGGAGGACAAAGCTGTCAACTGCTGTTCTTTTTTAGTTAAAAAGAACTTACTAGATTAAATGTTCTAGTGATCTTAACAGATAGGAAAAAAAATCCCACTTCACTCTGTGTTGTGACATAGTACTATTGCATTCATTCCAAAAACTAAGTCTAGAACCCACCCTGGAGGGAAAAATCTAAGCACTTGGGAATATTGAGTAAAGTATAGACACAAAGTTAGTAACTATAGTGATTTTAGGTTTCTAGTGTATCCAGATCACTCTGTTTGCTGATGGTCAGCTCCGTAATGTTTAGGATTGAAGGATGCAGTATGATTATAATCAGACTGTTGATGTGTTGCTGTAGAAGTCAAGATTGCTAAAGACGGTGCAGGCTTCCTCTATGAACATAATACAGAAAAAAGATGGAGGATTCATTCACAAACTTAGAAAATAGATGCAAGTCAAGTTGTGAAGTGTGACTGGACTCATACTACTGTCATTTAGAGTGTAAAAATTATCTTAAAAATATGTTAAAGCATAGCAATAAAAGCTGTCTTTCTTGTTTAATTACTCCGAGTGATCTGTTCACAGCCTTCTCAGTTACAATGCTTATAACATTTAATGATCTTTGCCATTTAGTTAGCATCTCATTTCAAACTTCAGTATATCCATTTTGAAATCTGAAGTTCATTTTTTATGCTCCTCCTTCAGCATTTTAAATCCATTAAACTTCTTGAAATGACAATCTTAGGGCTAAATACTGCATTTAATATAGTGGGCCTGCCATGGAGACAAGTAAGTCAATTTTACTTATTCCTATAATGTCAATTTCATCTCTAAAATCTGCCATTATGGGATTAATCGATATTTGTTGTCCTGTGTTACTGAGCTTATGCTGAAGTAATTATCTACCAAAAAAATCCTACACCAAAGTCTTTCTGGACGGTGTCTCCTTAAGCCAGTCTGTTCTGCAGATGTTAAACTTGACTTCTTGGTTTCTGTATGCAGAAAGGAAGATGTAAAAAAAAATTGAGTCGGTGCATGGGTGTAAGCCCAGACCCTTCATCTCTCCCTGAAGCAGTAGCTTCTCCCCTTAGTTTTGAATGTGCCAGCTCCTTGTCATTTAAAAATCACTTCTCAGAAAAGTAGTTTTCTAGAATTTTTCAAAATATTAAATGCTGTTTGATCTAAAAGCATGCAGTTACTCTGTCATTAGGGTGACTTACCTGACATTTCGTCTGTGCGATGACTGCATGAATTATGGATTCACAAAAACTGCACAAATGTGGAACCCCCACTGAAGATGCTGTTGTGCCTGTTTTCACTACCAATACTGTTCTCATACTAATTTGTCTGAGGATTCTGTGTGTGCTGTGGGAGCACCTGCCCCTGTCAAGAGTGTCTCACATGGAGCAATGCTCATGAGCTCTAAAAATATTTCCATTTCTTTATTAAATTCACTGTTTTGCGTAGGATCAACACGTAGCTGACTTGCTTCTGTCACCTGCTTAGTTTAGTACTTCAGTTGTTTGTAGTTTGTTTAGTTTTCCATCAATAAAAGTACAAAAATAAATACTTGTAGCCTACACCATATGTGTGTTTTGGTTTAAGAAACCCTAGTTGTAAGTTAGTAGTCTAATCGTGTTTCAGATGATTAAGTCTAGCACTTTGACTTTTTGTTGTTGGTCCACCAATCAATGGCATGAACTCTTTCATACAACCACCAAATTTTCTGGTTTTGCTTAACCACTTTGGTGGTTCTATTACCAATTTAAACTTGTGAGTGGTGTCTGCGTGTACCTGTCTGCATGACTTGTCTACTCACAAACATCTAGGAATGTTCATGTGCAAAGGGGAAATCTGGTGATTTAGCTGTAGTACATTCTGTGTAATGCAGTCCATCACTTTGCTTTCTTTAGTGTTGCTGTAGCAAAACTTACTTATGCAGAGTACATGCTCTTTTATACTTCAATAAATATCTTAATCATTCTTCCTTGTGATTGATTAATTAAAAGGAGAGATTTCTTTAATTTTTAAATAATTAAATGTATTTTATATAAAAAATTGCATTTCTCATATTTGGGGAGGAAAAAACCACAGAAGAACTTGCCTGTATAACAACTATGTGGGTGTATGATACCTCCTAACAAAAAACAGACTTCGGGGAAAATGAGTAATGTATGGTAAAGATTAAAAATAATAATGCTTACTTTAACAAAGACAAGTTGTTGTGCCCTCTACGTACTTCATATTTTCAATGATTTCTTAATCTCAAAGTATCTGGGATGAGAGCTTTCTTTAGCTGGGAGAATTCAGACATTCAGCATCTACACGTGGTGGTGTGGTGCCACCATCGTTGAAATGTACTGGCCCTATGCGAGACAGTTGTTGTACTAGGGTAGGAGTTGGGAGGGCAAGCAGAGTAATCTGCAGCACTTGATCCCTGGTGGTTGGTGGCATTTTAGGTAAAGGAATTAATCTCCTTAGGGTAAGTTTCAGTTTGAAACTGACACTCAAATTTTCATGCTTAGATTTAGTGTCTGCAAATGAAATGGGCATCTAAACTCATATTATGCCAGGGGGCATCTGTTCAGTAGGATCAGCGGAGCCTGTTGATCTTCTATTGCATCTGCTTTTCACTTGCTTCCTAAGGCCCTTCCACTGAGCCCTATGTGTGAGTACCTTGACTCAAGCTGAAGCTGCCATCAGCTATTCCTGACAAGCTGTCCTTGACGAGAACAGAAGCTTTGACAAATTGTCTGCAATGTAATATGCACACATATAGCTGTGTGTAAGTGTCTTAACCTGAAACTTAATCATTGCTTTGCACACTGATTTTCTCTACTAGCAAACCAATGCAAAAATTAGTTTCTATACTGAATATGTTTCTCTCTTTTTTTAAAGGGAATTAGGGCCCAGTTAGCAAACAGTCCAACTACTTCCTTCACATTTGCATGTAGTTTTCTGCAATCCATAAAAACCTCTTTTATGTTCCTTCGCTCAGGCTGTTGCCCTTAAAAATCCCCAAGAAAATCTGGCAGAGTATGTATATGATTTTTCTGTTGGTTTAGCCAGAGTGTACAATAGCCACCACTTAATATTAGTCAAGGGTCATGCTCTATGAGAAGCTTCTTCCCCAAACTGAGTGCTCTGGCAATCCTAAGATATTAATCATGGGATATTATTCAAACTATATTTACATTCTAGTCCTGCTTTTCATATTAGACTTGTACTGATGACATAACCCAGATTTTGGTGGGTTTGTGTGTGCATCTGTTCAGAGTGCTGTTTCAGCACTTCCACATCTAGTGAAGACTCACCTAGTGGTCTAGAAGTCTTGTTTGATTAAGAAATATTCAAAAGGATTCAAAACCTTAGTCATCATGAACATTTTTGTGAACTTTAAACAACTGCTGTTAGGTTCATGCTTGCTGTGGTGTTGTGGCAAGTAACATTCTCTTGGCATGTGTGTGAGGAATGCCATAGTTTCATCCATGTAAATAGGTCACTGGTTTTGTCGCTCCACACTACCAGCTCCACAAGAAAAATACCAAGTATTTTACTGTTGATATGTTCCCCAGTCTCCCATTTTAGAATCTCAGAATTAATTTTAGACTTCAGTTTTAATTTTAGCCCTTCCTTGCTAATTAATGAATAGAAATGAAAATAAGTTCTGGGTAATTGCCAAACAGATGAATCAGCTTTTAACTGACTGTAGAAGGTCATAGGGAGATGAACCTCTGGTGTTGAAATGTAGCTTGCATGAATTCCCCTCTTCTCCTTCCATCTGTAGTGTAAGACTACTTGGAAGCTCTGTTTACATTAAGACAAATGTGATTGAGGTAATTCTAGGAACAGAATGCATGCAAATCTGGAAGAAATGAGAAACACTGGATGAAGTGTTAGGCTTGTACATTCAGCAGTAGAAGTTTAGGTCAGATCTCTCAGTGATTATTTGTTTGTTTTTCTTTACAAAAGTAGAATTTTCTATTCATGAGCATGGGAGACGATATGAAACTGAAAAACTTGGCAGTATAGCTTCAGCTTCAGAACTACACTTAATATTTTTTGCTATAAAACTTTAAATGTTGCATGAGATCTGTGTACCTTGTCTGTTATGCTGCTGAGGGAAATTGGAGTCCTCTGTCCGGCAGTGTCATATGCCTGTAGTGGTACACCAGCACTGTCTTGAACCTCAGCCTTGTAGCAAGAGCTCTATTTAGTCCCACTGTTTCTTTTGTTCTACAGTTCTGTTATATTCTCTTTAACTGGCTCCTGCACCTTGTTCACTGTGGCAGATTTCTGCATAGTGTCTACTTGGTAGAAGCTTCTGTCGTGCCATTCACAGGTCAGGGAAGTGGTGTCAATTTTCTAAAAAGTAAATTGGAGAGGAAAGGATTTTCTTTGCTCCTGTTCTTAACTGCTTATGCCCTGACTATTACCAAAGGGAAAAAGAACCAAAAGTGGGTTTTAAATGATGTTTGCTCATTCCTCCATTTTTAGTTTCTATTTCAGTTTGATAAGGCCTCAGAAATCCAGTACACTGTATTTGAGCTGCTCTTCAGCCTAATGTATTGGTAGAAAATCTGAAAACATCTTTGTGGACAAAGTTTATCTTTTCAGATATCTAGCCTTGACTTTAAAGGAATTTGGTTTCATGGAAGGGATGGGAGAAACTGTAAGATAAATTTGGAGTTAGGTGCTGCAACAAATACACTTCTGCGTGTCTGGACCTGAGTTCCAAGTCCCTGCTGCAGAGTAGAAACCAGATCCCTACTTAGGTTCTTGTTTTTTATAGGGAACAGGGAGAATTGTCCATTTCTAAACAACATGCAGGTGAAACCTAAAGCTTCCCCCCTTTCTTCTTGTAGGTATTTTGCATCAAGACTGTAAAGGTACATCTCTATCCATTTTGCTACCCTATCTAGAAACTAATTCCTGAAAGCAAGTACTTTTACTAATTTTCAAATAATAGAACAGGGCAGAAGTTTCTGATATAAGATGACATCCTGGAATTTAGATCAGTACCACAAAAACCAGCAGACCAGTCAATTTCTCTTCTTCTCATGAGATTTCATGAAAATAAATTTGAGCAAGAATAGAAAAGAAAATAATGTGCAAGAAATTTTAAACAGGAGAATCAATGTATGCCTGCCTCATTTGATATAAAAGCTATAATGTAGTAATGAAATATTCCATGTAAATTAACTTACTTCCCTTCACTAACTGCTACATATTTATTGCTTATATTGTGAAAATTTTTGTATTTTGTATGGAGAGCAATAACTTGTACTCATTGGGTGGGGGGAGGAAATGTTACAGTTTAAATAATATTAATAATACAGTATCCCTGTATTTACTTTGTTCCATAGAATAGAAAGGAGCAAACCAAAGGAACGTAATGCCCTTATTTGGAGGACTAAGCCAATAATACTTGTTTTGCAGAGATACAAATTGATGCCTAGTTTTTTATTTTTCAGGGTCAACAGATTGCATATGCTATTCAACTGTTGGCATTTCTGATCCAGTAACTTCAGCTCTTCATATTATTGTAGGTGGGTAGTCACATTTTGCTGTTTTGTTACAAAAATGATGATAGTAGCCAAAAAGACTACTTTCATTCAGTTATTTCTTTATGTCTGTGAAATATATTTTGAACATAATGGCTGAGTTTACAAAGGTTTTGTCTGGGATTTAAGTCTCTGATTTGAAATACAGGAGGTTAAAAACTAATTGCTTTCTCTACAGTAATTCATTCTTTTCAAGGGATCATAACATTTTGAAACTTAGGTGCTCAAGTTTTCATGAATTTTGGCATTCTTTTGAAAATACTAAGATGCAAAAAGCAACATCAGTTGTTGGACTATCTGTCTCTCTCTATATAGATGTATATCTATCTTAGAGAAAGCTGTGAGCAGTGCATGTACACTTCAATAGTAGTATTTTGTGCTAGTTGTCCAATTGTCCTGGGCAATTCAGTGTTCCCTTGCCAAGTTAGAGTTACAGTACCTTTTGGTATCATTACTGAGTATTTACCAGTTGCAGTTTTAGGATCTGGTGTTGCAAAGATTCACACGTGTGCTTCTCTTACTAACCTGTGGTTAACTCTGTTCAGCATCTGTGGAGTTTAGGCCTTTGGACTAGGACTGGAGAGATGTGGCTTTAGTATATCATCATATTTTAGCTGTGTTATTAAGTCCCAGAATCACAGAATGGGTCAGGTTGGAAGGGACCACAGTGGATCATCTGGTCCAACTTCCTGTGAAACAAAAAAAACCCCAAACACCAAAATACCAAACAAGCAAAAAACCCCACCCCCACAACACCCACCATCACTCCAAAGCTTACACGTGGAGGACATCAGAGAAGTGTTCTTTGTTCTTAGGGATTTCCAGGACTTGACAGGATAAGCCCTGAGTAACCTGATCTGACCTCATAGCTGAACCTGCTTTGAGTGGGAAGTTTGATGAGAAACCTCCAAAAGCTCTTTCCAGCTTGAATTATCCTCTGATAGTATGGCATAGAGGTTTGAGTAGTACCCAGGTGATGTACAGAAGACTCTGCATCAATCTGCTTGGGGAAAGGGGCTGTCAAGCATTGACACAGGGTGCCCAGGGAAGTGGTTGAGTCACTGCCCTGGAGGTATTTAGAAGATGTGTGGATGGGGCACTTAGGGACATGGTTTAGTAGTGGCCTTGACAGGGCTGGGTTAATATTTGGACTTGATCCTAAAGGTCTTTTCCAATCTAAACAGTTCTACAACTCTATCCCCTCCTACTGCTACAGGGTAAAGGAGTGTAAATTCTTCATTATACATTTTTAGCATACTGAGCCCTTTCTTCTCACTTAGTATTTAATGCTTTTAAAGTATGAGATTAAATTAGTATTAAAAATTATTTTTCCTTTTCTGCATGTGTAAGAAGTATATGCATTTATGACATATATATTGACATAAATACAATATGTATTTTTTATTTTTAATGACTTCACAATGTTAAAGTTACTACCACGTTTGCAGCTGCAAATAAGGCTTAATAGAACCTTGCACTTCTAATCTTCACAGGTGACTGTCAGCCTCTGGATGTCTCTTCTGTACATCACAACAACACGTTTTTGAAATACTCCGTGTCATTGCTGGGTTATGGTTTTTATGGCGATATATTAAAAGATAGTGAGAAGAAGCGGTGGATGGGTCCAATGAGATATGACTACTCAGGTAATTTTTGTAATTATTACATTCTTTTGTCGCTGTGTAAATACATTGGAGCAGTTGGTTTACTCTCTCCAAACCAACCTTCTCTGAAGCTTGTAAACATCAGAAACAGACTTGATTTTAAACTCCTTGTAGCACCAAGTATATTAGATCACATTATAGAAAGCTCTGTAACTTTGGGGTTAATGTTGACAGTGGGCTCAGTAAAGTTGTGTTGAATATGCACAACCTATTTAAAATGGCCTAAAAAGTAGTAACTTCTGTCCTAATCATTTTGATTTTCTTTTTAGTCACTTAAAGAGAGATAGGCACTCCTCTGTCTTGAACATTCAGCTGATGGAATGAATTGTTAATTTTGCTCTCATTCTAGCACTGATTAGAGAGAGATGAGTGATTTAGTCTTGTTTCCTAATATTTGGATAAATCCTATGGTCCTTTCCTAGTGGAAAGTATCTTTTGCCTCCTTTGATTTATCTTGTGTTAGGGAAAGAAGATGCATTAGGAGAATTTTAGTGCAGGCCAATTGTAAGATTCAGCAGTGATGTATAACTAAATATTTTAGTTGGTTTTTAAAGATGTCAAGTGAAATAATGGCACTTCTGACAAATGTTAAAATATTGGAGTGGCGCTGTGATATTTTTTTGTTCCTTACAGTCTAAAACCTAAAGAAAATCTACAGTCTAAAATCATAAGAAAAAGAGTTCTGAGCTTGAGGAGGGCTACTATTGTTTTGCAGTCCTTGGAGAAGGAAAGAGGAAAAATCAAGGAATGTGTGCAGAGATGTTTGCCATGTGGATTTACAATGCCTTAATGCTGCATAATGCCTTTTTTATGTAGGCTTCAAGACTTTTCTTTCTCATCATTATTATGAAGGAACAATTGCTTATCAACCAGCAAGACATACACATGGATCTCCACGAGATAAAGAGAGCTGCAGAACAGGGTAGGCTAATGTTTATCTCTGGGTATTTGGTATGAACTATTTAAAAACGCCTGTACATAAATACAGGTTGCAGAACTGTTGGTTTTAATATGAAAACACTTACTCTAAAAGAGATGAGCTTGTAAAAAAAATTACTGACTCATTAAAAAGAGCACCTCATTTTATCAGGTCATTAAACAAAAATCTAGTAAAATTTTGTTAGATTTCTCCTCCCTTAGTTTTAAGGGAAGCAAAACATAACAGCACAGGACCCAGTTACAAGATGCTGAGGATACTGTTCTGTGTTACTACTAAGAAATCAAAAGTCTTGATGCCTTGTAGCTTCCACAAAGGGAAATAATAATTCAGAAATTCTCAAGTGTTCACATTGTAACTGGATCTAGCAATTTTAGCAGTTGTTTTAGTGCCATGACAACAGCTAGCATGGCTTGTCCTAAGGACAAGTCCTCTCAGGAATCAGCCTATTTAGTCTGGTGTTTTGTATACTACTATGATGCTGTATAAATTCTGTGTGATATTCTCCATTTGTTTCTTTAGTCAGGGAGCCTGTCTTAATCTCCCAGTGTTCTTTCCTTTCTCTTTGCTTTCACCTGCTTGAAGTTATGCACTAGAATTTATTATTCTTCTTTATCTATGAGTTTAGCTATCAGACATAAAGTACTTGTCACAGCACCAAACAGCAGAGCAGGATACAGAGGAGCCACAAACTTTGTCCAGAAACAATAAGACTGCTGTGCTAGTGCTCTGACACTCTGCAAATCAGTCTCTAGTATCAGCTGGAGCAACAGTCCCAACCCGTCAGGTGCCCTGATGCAGCAGAGGCTCCAGAGGGAGAAAGCTGTCATCCTGGCCTCAGGAATGGAGTAAAGAATGCCTGGTGCCTCACAGGGGATTTTTTACTTCCTGGTAACTGCTGGAAGGGCAATAGCACTGGGCACAAGCAATTTAGGAGAATCCTGGAGTGTGGTAATGACATTGAATATGCAAGTGATTTCCAGGCTAGCTAGAACAACTGCTCTGCCAGTCTTGTTACAGAAAATAAAGTGTGAATATGATGGTTGAGGGTAGTTTTGGCAGTGGTGACTGTGGGGTTATAGAGTTTTAACTTCTCAGAGAAGTAAACAAGAGAAAAAGTAGAATTGCAGCCCCGAACTGTAGTTTGGTTTATTTGGGGATCTTGGCAAGATTCCATGGGAGAGTGTCCTGGAGTACAAAGAGGCATAGGAGAATTAGTTGGTACCTCCTCAAACTTCAAGAATAATCCATTCTGATATGCAGAAACTTGAATAACCAGGATAAAAAAGCAACTTGGATGAGCGAGGAACTGAGTAGTAAAGAGAAGGTGAAAGGGGAATGGGTTACTTTGGAAGAACACAAAAGATATTGCTTAAACATGCAGGAATGAAATTGAGAAAGCCAAAGCTCAGGTGAAGTTGAAATCAGTGAGGGATGTGAAGGATGTTGCTTCTTATGAAGAGATTATTTCAATATACCAATCATGGCAAAATGCTGCAGGAACTGTGGGCCTGCTGCTTAGTGTCATGGGGAACATAGTGATAAGATATATCAAAAAGGCTGCAAAGTTAACCCCTTTACCCCATTTTACACTGATGTAGTGTCACCCCAGGCCATACAGATCCCCAGGCTCCTGGATGAGGGGGAAACAGTGGATGTTACATACTTTGACCTTAGCAAGGCCTTTGGTCCTGTTTGCTGTGGTATTCTTAAAACTAAGTTGATGAGGTGTGGACTAGGTAATTGGTTGGATGAGAAACTGGCTGGACTGCTAGAAAGGTTGTGAATGCCAAGTCTGGCTGGCAGCCAATTACTGGTGATGTCCCTTGGGAATATTGGGCCTAACACTGTGCAGAGTCCTTATTAATCACTGGGACAGTCTCAGAAAGTGCCCTCTCAGCAGTTTTGTGGATGGTACCAAACTGGGAGGAGTGATTTACATTAAAAGTCAGGGCTGCTATTCAGAGGGATCTTGGTGGCTGAAAAAATGGCTGATGGGAATCTCCTGACGTTCAGGAGATGTAAATGTCCTGTACCTGGGGTGGAATAGTCCCATGTAAAAGTGTTGACTGGGCACTGACTGGCTGGAAGGCAGCTCTGCCAAAAATAACTTCAGGATCCCAGTGGACAACATCTGTACCTGAGTCAGCAGTATGTCCTTGCAGCAGGGAAAGCCCACCTTATACAGTAAGAATGATTCTTCCCCTGCACTCAGCACTTGTGAGATGGACTGTCTCCAGTATGTCACTGTCTTTCACTGTTAGAGCAGTCAAATGTTGGAACAAGGTGCCCAGAGGTCTGTGGACTTTACCCTCACAGATCCTCAAAACTCATCTGAGTAAGACACTGAACATCCTGACCTGTGAGACCAACTTTGGTCACATCAGAGATCCCTCCTAACCTGTGATCTTATGTCTCTCTGCTGCTGTTACCTCTGACATCCAGTGATCTTCAGAACTGTACTTAAATAACTGCACTGCCTGCAGGGCTATGATGATTCATGCCACATGAGGGTTGTCAGTGCTGTGCTGCATCTTATGATGGGGGAAGATCTTGTAATGATCTGGGTAAAATAAAAAAGTTGAAATGAATAATAGTGGAGATCTTTCAGGAATTGAATGGTGTTTTTGTTTTCAGATGTTACATTTGCAAGGAAAGTGAGAAACGGCTGGCAGAACAGCACAAGGAATGTGGATTAAAACATGAAGGTAATTTGTCAAAAAAAGTAAAATGTGATAGTACTGCATAAATAATTCTTTTTCAGAATATATCAGTTCAAGTGCTCATTTATTTTGATTTTTTAAACATACTGAGTTACTAGATAATCCATTGTTTCTTTCAGTTTACAGGAAACATGTGTAAGTGTCATTGCCCCCCTGTACTCAGCACTGGTGAGGCCGCACCTCGAATCCTATGTTCAGTTTTGGGCCCCTCACTTTGACAAGGACATTGAGGTGCTGGAACATGTCCAGAGAAGGACAACAGAGCTGGTGAAGGGTCTGGAGCACAAGTCCTGTGAGGAGCAGCTGGGGGTGTTTAGCCTGGAGAAAAGGTGCATCAGGGGAGACCTTACCACTCTCTACAACTGCCTGAAAGGAGTTTGTAGGCTCATGGGGTTCTCTCTCTTCTTCCAGGACAAGAGGAAATGACCTCAGGTCATGCCAGGGAAGGTTTAGTTTGGATATTAGGAAAAATCTCTTCACAGAAAGGTTGTCAAGCATTGGAAAAGGCTGCCCATGGAAGTAGTAGAATCACCATTTGTGTGTCCTGGAAGTGTTCAGAAGACACATGGATGTGGCACTTCAGCAGATATGGTTTAGTGGTGCTAAATTGACATTTGGACTCTGATTTTAGAGGTCTTTTCCAAACAAAATGATTCTATGATACTATGATTCTAAGTATGTGAAAAACATTTAAGGTGTCTCCTCCACCCAAACTTCAGAAAATTCTGATAAAATTATACTAATTACTTGTATATTTCAGTGTGTTTAGTTTCTTTTCTTTAGGAAAAATAATATTCTGTGAGCTAGGACTCTGGGTTTTTGTGAGAATGGATAAACTGTGAGGTGTCATAGAAGGAAGCAGTTCATTAGGATAACTTTTAGACTAGATCAGGAGTAAAAAATTGTGTTTGTTAGCACAGATGTCACCCTACTACAAGGCAGTGAACTTGGACAACTAGTAGCTGATGTAGTGGACTTAAGTATTTCTGTACAGCACCCCACCAATACTTACTATAAATGATATTTCTCTCTTCTTTCTCTAGTTATGCTATCCTTATTCTCTTCTTTATCCCCATTCTAACCCCTGTGAACACGTGTGTGGTTTTTTTTAATGGGCATAACTTTCCTTTCCTTTTGTTAAAACAACTGTTAATGAATTCTGTTCAGTCATTCTCCTAGTTGTATCTCTTTATTTCTGGCTACTACATCCTAACAGGAAGTACTGATATTGCTACACCTGTGGCCTTGCTAGAGAAAGATACATAGATTCAGTCGAGTTTTGCCTCCAGCTTTGGTTCATCATCTTGGATAAACCCCTCTTAAAGAGAAGGCAGGCTTCCTGTAGGTGCTTGTTTCTGCTTTTACTCTGTTTTTATTTCTTCTTGTAGAGCCCAGTGCATACAACTGTAATTGTCTTGACACAAACATTTGGTCCTTGTGACCGAGATTATCTTACAGTTACAGCTTTTTTTCATTGTGTCTATGCCAGGTTCTAGGCATTTGTTAGCAAGAAAGATCATCATACTGTGGAGATTCACTGGTAGCACAAAGATTTCTGTGCAACTTGAATTCCTGTTACACATGTTTAGTGCTTTCATCCCAGCTGCTGCTTTCAGATCTTTGATACAGTCAAGAGATGGCCAAATCAGAATATTTCTTGGGTTATTTTAATCTATGCCCAGATTCAGCTAAAGAATTTTTTGTAGAGTATAAATCATGGGCATAAATAATAGTATAAATATGGCAGTAAGCATTTCGGTAAGAAATAAATTCTGTCTTTTTGAGAGAGAATTGTAGTTAGAAATTGCCAACCATTTTTCTTTTGTTTGTGGGGGCTTTTATTTGCATTTTTTCATGTTTGTGTGTGTTGTTTGGTTTTTTTTATTGTTTGGTTTGGTTTTTAAATCTGCCATTTTGTTACCTTTCATCCAGCAAAAGAGCTACTAGAAAGCTTCAACTTAGTTAGCAATCAAGACAGTTTTAGCCAACATTGCACATGAAATTCAGCAGCTGGTTATGTAGGACGTTGTTTCCTTTATTCCATTCTTCTTCTGATATCTGGGTTTCTTTGCAGTCCAGTCTCTTCTCTATGCAGTACTGCTAAGGAAACAATACAATCAGCTACTTTTGATTCACAATAGAAAGGATTTTAAACCTCCGCTTCAGATAAGCTTTTCACTTAGCAGGGTGTCTTGGCAGACTCTTTCATTGTGCCTACTGGGTTTGTGTGTGATTCAGATAAGTTTAGAAGGATGCTTGATTGGTTGTTACTGAACAGGTTTCTTTGTACTGTGCAGGAGTCTTTGTGTGTGTGCTGAGTAAATGTTGAGTGCCAGTACTTTATGCTGACTGCAGCAACTTGCAGTGTGTGTGCACAATGGACCATTGAAATGAGTGCTGCTTACGCACTCCCTGCTTATGACTGCCCTGTTGTAGGAAAGATATTGTGAGCAAATAATCTGTGCTATTACAGTGATACACACTGAAAAATGGTTATGAAAAACAGTTGTTCATTTAAAATGTGATTAATACTCTGCCTTGTTCTTAGAACAGTGAAGTTGTTCTTGAGTAACATGCTGAAATTTATACCCGATGAAAACCATCTATTACAGTGACACAAATAAGCATTTTACCTTAAGTAATTTGAGACTTACTTACTACAGTGAGCATACTTAAAATGTTAATACATATCTACAAACACTGATGACCAAACTACTAATGCTTCTTAGAGAAACAGCAAAAGGATTTATCAGTAAAGGGCGTTGTTTTCATTTTGTTGTTTGTATATCAGAAAATGCCTGTTGTTTCCAGTTCCAGTAGTTTATGTTCTGTTCAGTTACCTTCATCTCAGAGCAAGGTCTCGTCATTCACTTGCAGCCTGAATAGTCATTCTGTAGTCTGACATTTAAGTCTGTCTCATCTCTCTTAAGATGCACGTTTTGAATCTGATTTAAATTACTTCTTTCGGTAATGTCCTGTTTGAAAGCAACATAAAAAGATCAGCAGTAAAGCAAGCAATACTGAAAAGCACTGTGGCAAATGAAGCAAAAATGTTGAATTTAAAAGCTGCGGGTTTTTTCTTGCTATTTCTGATGTTTCTCAGGAGATGGGATAGTCTAGATGGAAAAATTATAATAAAGTTTTTTGTTTTCTTTAAGTCTTTTGTCACATTATAAGCTTACATGTTTTTCCTGGAACACTGTTTTTCTTGGTTCTGTTACTAGAGAGTGGATAGTAAGAAGTTTCAATGAACAAAAATTCCAGGAAACAAGAGAAATTTGAAGAGTGAAGAACAACTACAAAACACTTTGGAAACAATTTTTTTCTTTTTATTTTTTCTGATGTATAGAGCCTGGAACATGTTGATTCAAAATTAATGCATAATAGACTTCAGGTTCAAAACAACCTAGACAATTGTAATACTGATTCTCTGAAGTAAATGTGAAGTTCCTAAAACTGAGACCGTAATATCAGAATTTCAGGATATGAAATACATAGGCAACAACTCTGCATTGTCTGCCAGTGCTTCTTTGTTCTAGAAAATTCATCTGCTTCCTGGTAGTATCGATGGCAGCACACATTTAAGCTCAGTCTAGATGTAATCTCCAACAGAGTTTCATGGTGTTGAAAACAGACTTTGTGTTGTTTTCCAGAAATCTCTGAAGATTTACACACAGGAACGTTTAACTCTGTTAATAGTTCTAATCTTCAGACATTTGGGGCTGGGGTGGAAACAGACTCCTGATATGCTGCCTGCTGGTCCTTTCTGCACTGAGTCATCTCTTCCCTTTGTCCTTTTTAAAGTATTAGCTTGTAGTGTTGAGGCAGAAGAGGAATATTGCTTTAGAAACCACATACTAAACTACGATCTTTGCATGATTGTTTATTTAAGATTAAGAAATTGAAGACCAAAACCAGAATTTTAAAAAGTTAATCCCTCTGAACTTTCACACTACAAGAGTTGTTACTTGCCTCTCTTTTCCCTTCCTATGGCTTTACTGGTTTACCCAAATAGCACTGGTCCTGAATTTGACATGCATATGCCAGAACAGGCAGGCAGTTTTGGGAGAAAACACAGTCTGAAGGGAGAAAGCAACTTTCTCTGTTAGTGTGTGAAAAACAGATACTTAAAAATATAATTTTTTAAAT
The DNA here is from genome assembly GCA_013400235.1 of Oriolus oriolus. Taxonomy (NCBI): domain Eukaryota; kingdom Metazoa; phylum Chordata; class Aves; order Passeriformes; family Corvidae; genus Oriolus; species Oriolus oriolus. Next base: position 2,073,619 of record VXBT01002535.1, on the reverse strand, counting down.
GTAGTTTATTTTAGATATTTATTGGCAGTACATGAATATGCCCAGGGAAGACTTTTAAGTTGCTAGTGATTGCTTTTTAGTGTTCTTGTGAGTAGATCAAATTATTATCTATCTCCATGTCTTTATTGATGTATTTCAGAAGGTGAAGAAGAATGGAAGGTTATAAAAGGGAAATTTCTAGCCATCAATGCAGTAAATATGAGCTGTGCCTGTCCACGAAGTCCAAAAGGTCTTTCACCAGCAGCTCATTTGGCAGATGGTTCAGCAGACCTCATTCTAGTTCGGAAATGCTCCAGATTTGATTTTCTACGGTATCTTGTCAGACACACAAACCAAGATGATCAGGTGTGTATTCCTTTTGACAGTGAATTATACAGAGTTCATCAAAGATGTAAATATTGGTGTTCTTATATGACAGAAATAACATCTATAAAGCAAGTTTGTTTGTTTGTTTGTTTTTAAATCTATACATTTTGGATGATGCAATCTCAGCATGTGTACCATAAAAAAAAAAAAAAAAAGGCAGCTCAAAACATTTTACCAAAGTCAATTCCTTGGCCATATCATTCTAACAGAATTCCAGTTTTGCCAACAGAATTCAGTTTTGTAACATTTTCCATATATTTGCTGTTTGGACAATATTTATCACAACTGTGCCCTCATGTAGTTGTCATGAAAAACTGCTCACAGCATGAAAAATGACTCACAGCATGAATAGCTGAGGTAGATGTAGAGAAGAATAACAAATCACTTTTGTGAACTGTATAAAAATGTGATTTAGAAGAAAGTTACCAGAACTGCAGTTTGATTGTAAACTGCAGGCTTTTAGTAGTATTTTACTACATATAAGTGACCAGGATATGAGCTTTATGCGTTCAGCTTCAAAATTATTTCTTGCATGTGTTGTAGCTGTCAGGAGGGAAGATTCATCACTGCTTTTGATCATAGTATCTGTTGAAACAGAGCTATGGCTGTGAATACACATATTTAATATTTGTCACAACCTGATATTATTAATATGTTCTTGAAATTATCTGAACAGTGGACTAATGTCATATCTAGTGCATAAAAGCAATACAAATCGTGCATGTTTATGATGCTAGTCTTCTTCCTCTGTAAAAGAATTAGTATAGATTCTTTTTCCTTTATTTCCTCATTACCAGTCCCTGGGACATTGTGAATGTGTCCATATGTGTCCCTCCCAATGGTCTCAATCTCCTCCTCTTCCCTTCACTCCTTCTCCCTCACTGTTCCCTTGATATTTTCGATCATTTGAAGCCATCCCTGGCTACCTTTCAAATTGGCTGTAACATTTATCAAGGGACAACGTTCTGCTTAGGCTTGAGACGTGAGAGCTCGGGTGCTCTCTGCATAGACACGGGTGACGATGCAGGCATGGATAGCAGCATTTGCATCTGAGCAGTTTGGACCAGCACACTGTTTAGTGAGCCCCACTGGGTCCAGGAGCCACTGCTTCCAAGCTTAGAGTTTGATGACTTCACAGTCCTTTATGATTAAAAGCTGAGGGAACTTAAGACCTAGGAGGTCTCTCCATCTCTGCTTTTTCTGGTTGTCACTATGGCCATTTCCTTTCCAGTGCTTCCCATTTCTCTCTGGGATATGCTGGTTTTGCAGGGGACATTAAATGCAGGGTTTGTACATATGTCCCTTAGCTCAAGTTAGTATCCACCATAATAGTGGGAAACCCTTTCTGAAAACTTAAGGAAATGTGAAAAAAAAAGGAAGAAAAGGGTGACTGTACATCAGTACAGACTGGTTTATGGATAAACTGTTTCTTCACATTTGCTTCCTTGCCATCCCCTTCTCATAGACACACGCAGACATACTCCATGGCCTTTGCTAAATGACCTGTCTGTATTCACTACAGCTTGCTGATTATTTAGCTCCATATCTGTTAAGTTGCTTTCAGGGCAGATGGGGGCATCATCTAATTTATTCTTGCTTCAATTAATGAAGCCTGTTTTAAAGCATTTGTACAATATTGTAGTGTACGTCTGCAGCCTTGGTTTTAAGAGCAATCTTCTAACTGACCTGCTTTTTCTAGTTGAATTAACTAGCTGAAATTATTTTTATTTCTTTGCAATGTAATAATGTTGCCCTCTATTCTTATTTTTACGTACCCCCAGCTCTGTGATTTGATCACACTGCCATGGGCATTAGGGCGTTGTTCTAAGTCCAAAAGCAGAAGACTTTCAGAAAAGCCTGTGTGATTTAAGGACTGTACTTGAACAGGTCCTGAGGATGGTGCAAAGATACAATCCAAACCTTTTTGACTTTGTGTTGCGATCTGCTCTAAGCACAGAAGAGCAAAGAAAACTAAGTCTCTGTGAATAAAATGGATCGAACTCAAAGATTCGAAATATACCCTGAAACTTGATTAAAACCAAACAAGGTTAGATGGTGATGCCAAAAAAATGATATATTTTATTTAATAGTAAAAAAGGCAAAGAGAAAGAAAGAGAAAAGAAAGAAAGAAATAGAAAAAGAGGGTTGTGGTGGGGGGACAGGGAGAGTGACAGAGACAGATTAAGTAGAAACGTATCACCCTTCCATGGACCCCAACGTCTTGTTGTTTGCCTCCATCTGGTCTTCTTGGTGGTGAGGGTTCCCCGCCAAAAAGTGTAGAATGGATTTATATACGTTTGGGCCAGGTGGGAATGCCCATGTGCCTCCTCTGGGGAGGGTAAGTTTGACACTGTCCCTTGCAAGACTGTGGATCTGTTGCATCATTTTGCATCATGGGCAGTACTCTGGACACCCCCTCTGCTGTCCCTCATGTGGGTGTCCCTTAGATGTGGCTTTCCCAGGGCTCCTCTGCACAGCAGAGGATGGGTGTTCGTTGCCTCTGACCAGAGGCTTTTTTACACACACTCAAACCCTCTCCTTCTCCTCCCTTTGGTGTGAGGGTCTGTGCAAGCCTGGCAGCTGAAAGCCCTGGGGCTGTGGTCTCCACCATGAAGGTTCTGGGCTTAATCCTCCTGTGAATGTATTCTTCTCCCCCAGCCCAGACCTGAATCCCCGTGTCTTATCTCCATCAGATTGCAGCGCAGGGCCTCAGTCAGGAAGCACATTCAGGGTGTGATGGTCCTCCATGCAGCTTTTGTTATACAGTTTTGCTGTAATAGGTAAAAGTGCTTCATAAAGATGTTTAAGCCATAAACCATCAATCTCCAACACTTTGATATCATGTTATAATATTTTTTTATGTTATTTAACATAGTCTTTATAGTCCATTTACTCATAATCTCAGAACCTGTTATCTGGTTATCTATGCAGTGACCATTGAGAAGTAAGGTTTCATTTTGGCTTTATTGTTTTTGGCTTGGGCAGTTTTTCAAAAACAAAAATCACTTTATGCCTCAGGTAAGCTTCTCTAGAAGATTAGAGTGGACAGGCTTTCCTTGAGTACAAAATGCTGCACGCTGACTTGCTTTACACATCAAATGTATTTACTTGTAATTGCCTGATTTGCCTTTTTTTTCCTTTCTTGTAGTTTGACTTTCCATTTGTAGACGTTTATCGGGTGAAACGTTTTCAGTTTACATCAAAGCTTTCAGAAGACAATGAAAGCAATGTCATGGACATAGGAAAGAAACGTTTTGGCCAGTTCTGCAGAGATCATCCAGCCTGTTGCTGTAATATTGTTAATAGCACCTGGAATTGTGATGGAGAAACTCTGGATAGTTCAGCAATTGAAGTGAGGTGAGCTTCGATTTTTCTCTCTATATAGCAGAACACATTAAGCCTTCTCATTGATTTTAAACATGCTCATAAAGACATCCCAAAAAGATGCCTGTGCATAGCAAATTTGAGTCTTCTGATAATAAACCTAAATATTTTTGTTACAGTTTTGAATCCTTTCCAGAGAATACTGCAACCATGTATGTTGTAAATGCTCACTCTGAGTGAGATGGATGGCCCTGCCTTTGAAGTCATACTTAGGAACTGGTATTATGTGCTTGAAGTGCTGAAAGTGAAGATGGTGTTGGAAGGATTCTTTTTAAATGAGTGGAATGCCTCATTACTCTGAGCAATAGCTTTTCCTATTTAGCTTAAGTAAGCATCTTTGTCTTACAGAAATACTGAGTATGTCCCCTACTTTGTGTTTTTTGGCACACAGCACAGAGTCTTATCTCCAATCTTCGCATACAGAGAAAGAATTTTGCAGTTGTGCAAATAATCAAACTAGAAAAGAAGTTTATGAAATTCAAAAGGAGGGGTTTTTTTGTTTGGATTAGTTCTTGTTCCTTGGTTTTTTTGTTGATTTTAGAACAAAGGGAACCAAACCCATAATATTTACGTACAAGTGTGTTCCGTTAAAACATAATCACTTAGCAATCCAAGGGTGAGTTTTATAAATGCTGTATATTGTAAAAGATTGGCTCATCTAAGTGCCTATAGAACTTCTTGTGTAGACAAGGGGAGTAAAAGAGGATACATGAAAGCATCCAGCCCTCTTTGCAGGGGAGGATTAAATCAAAAATGAGGGTGTGGTTTCTGTAGTCAGGAGTAAGGAATTTTGTCCAGCTGTTTAAATTAACGGATTATTAGAATTAAATTATTTGAATTAAATATGTGGCACCCATTTATTTCGTGCTAATTGGTTTTTCTATATTTTTCAGGGTTCACTGCCAGTTAATGAAGCTGTTTGCAAGGGGAATTGAGGAAAACTGTAAAGATGAAGCTGCCCACAGCCAGAGTAGCGCTGAACAGTTACTATAGACATCGTTCCTCCAATGGGGAGGAGAAAAAATAAAAGCTCAAGGAAATTGAGTAAATATGCATTTTAGTCAAATTGACAAGTATTTTAAACTTTTAGATTTTTTTTTTTATGGCTTCAGTATAATTTTAGACATCTTACTGCATTGTGTCATTTTTTAAAAAAAACATTGTAATCATTAAAATATATATCTTGTAGCAATGTAATCTGTTACGTTAGAAAAGAGAGGATTGGCCTATTCCTATGTATTCATGATGACTGATAAATTCTCTGTGCTTTCCTAGAGAGCTAATTTCATAGTTGTGTTGCAATAATATCTAAATGTTATGAAACATTGGACTTCTCACTGGCACCAAGACAAGAAATTTTCAGTGTCTGAGAAGATGTTTTCTGCTGGGAGTGTTATGTAGTTGCTTGTGGCTTAAGTGCTGGACAACGGTGTTGTCATTTGCATCTTTTTTTTTTTTTAATTAAAACCTCTCATTTTGTAACTCTGACAATACCTTGCAACTTATCAATGCAATTCAAACACACATTCCTGGCTTTAAGTAATAATAATAATAATAATGTACAAATATTTGAAAAATAAAAGCACAGCTATATACAGGTCACACCTCATCCTATATATTCTGTCTTTGAAGGCTTCCTTGCATCATGCATTTTGGGATTATAAAAGGTTTTATGACTGTTTGGATGATACCAAATACCACACAGTACAACTGAAAAGTCTTGCAAGCAAATTGCAGGATACTTGCATAATATCAGGAAGGCACAGGCAAAGGAAAATATAAATAAGTTCTCAAACACCAGCAAGTTTTAATTTTTTAAAAATATCTAATATTAACATATTAAAAGCTTCTGGCTTCAGTACACAATTCTTTGGACATTCTACTCCATATGTTAAAATATCTTTGCAAAATAAGATGTTGAAATGTTATGTTTAGAAATACCATTTGATGATCGAAAGTCTTTAAAATAATTTAACCAAATATGAAACAAAGTAATTTGTTTTGTGAAGCCAAGGGAAGAAACTGGCATCTGACAAATCATGAATTCACTGTGCTGATTTGTTTTTATAACAAAAACCATTAGATTGTCATATAGAGCTGTGGAGTGATTATTTAAGTTGTATATAGTTTGGTGTATTGTGGCACATACATGTTTTGTGTCCAGGGTTGGGGCTAAATTTTGCTCCTCCTGTACAGGCTTATTCCTGTTTGAGGACAGAAGTTAGCCCCAGTTCTATTCTATCTTTTTTTAAGTGTTCCTTTAAGTTTAAAGTTCTCTTTAAAACTGACGTTGTCTGAGGGTCTTTTGCATCCAAACAGCTGATGATTCTGTATTCATGTATATTTATTGGTACTTCTGTCATCCAGCTTGTGTTAGTTTCATGTCTCTCATACATTTGGTCAATGTAAGCCATGGTGATGGCTTACATTGCTGAAGCACTTGAATATTGTTATAAATGGCAGGTTATTTTTTTCTATTGAAGTTATTTACATTCCAGTTTTGTGTATTATCAAAATTGTGTGCTGTATCTTTGCTACAAAGTATTATTCATATTGCTCTATATGACAAAAAGCACTTGCAAATTATATTTGCCTCAAGTACAATCATACAAAGTTTAGGATCTTTATTTTGTTATACAGTATTTCAGGAAAATACTTGAATACTTTTCCAAAACTACTGCTCTTTGCTTTCTTTATTAATACAATGAGTTGAAATGTTGACTCATCCGATGTTTTTCTGACACTTGTAACACAGGTGTTACATATACTGTATTTTTAAAGCCATGTTTAATAAGTGAAATAGTACTTTTGGACTAACATCCTCTTGAAAATGAAATTATGCAGTTCTACAAATGTGAATATTTTTTGAAAGTATCATTTGTTAAAAAATGTCTACGGTTGTTGTGGTTAATCCATGAATATTGTGAGAGTACCCAGACTTCCAAGTTACAGTAATTCTTGTGCAGGAGCACACACTCAGCTTACCAACAGTGAGGGAGTTTGAGGCATTGCAGCTATCCAGAGCACATTCTCATCAGTGAGAACTGGAATAAATAATAACCAGCTCTTTCCATTAGTTTACTAGCAAGTCATGAGACCCCTACTTGAAAAATGGAGACTAAATCTCATAGTGAATGTATATTGAAATGCTTTGAATATTTGAGTATCTGCAACTGAGTGCTTGGTGTTTCCAAGGGAAGCCACAGTGAAGGTCTCCTTTCTGAGAAAAAGCAGCCAGAGAAGGATGAAAGAACATTTATAGTATGGTAAAGAAATGTGAAGTAAATAATAAAGGTATTGCAACATAATAAAAATAAAAGGTCTTAGGTAATAGAAAGCTGCATAGTTGCATTTGAATAATTCTATTTGTAGCATATTAAACTAGCAAAGCACCATATGTGAGTTGTATGACATGTCCAGTTTTTTTTTTAAGAGAGCTGTGTAAGTAATGTCTGCTTACATTTTACTTCTAGGGATTTTTTTTCTCTGAATGTAATCTTAGTATGGAAATTATGTATAGGAAAACCAACTTTGATTTATCTTTTTTCCCAATCTTGCTGGCTTCAAGATTAGAAAATGTGTTCTGTTTTATGACGCTAGGGCATTTCATTAAAAAAAATAAAACTGCGTTGTGCAACAGTACGTTGGTTTTCTTCTTTTCACAACTTGATTTGAAAAAAAATCCTCACTTTGACAGACAGACATCCAGCAGTAGTGTGCTTAGTGTAACCACTGTGGCCAGATCAAACCAAGAGAAGCAATTCATAACCTTCCAGTGGGGTTGACGACTTCTTTGTAGCAAATGTGAGTGTGAACAAACACTGAGAGTGAAGGAAAGCAACCAGTAAAGCTGGACTTAGGCTAATACTGAGCAACTCTACCAGGGTAAACTAAATATGCAACTTACTATAATGCAGGTATTTAGAGTTGTTATTATTATGGAAGTGAAAAGAAACTGCTGCTCCAAGAAGCATGAAATATGTGTTATACTATAAATAGTATAAATAGATGGGGGGGGTCTAGAATTTTGTTGCAATAATTACTACAGATAAAGTATGTATTTGACTAAGTAAAACGTGTTCATTGTAGATAAACAATGGGCACAGAAGGAGAATGTTGTTTTTCAGCCCTGTAGACACTTCTGCTTTTGAAGTGTATTGGCTTTGTGCGGCAAGGTTTTGGTAGCTGGGGGGCTGCAAGGGTGACTTCTGGAAGAAGACAGCAGAGGATGCCCCCATGTCAGACAATGATTTCCCCAGACAGCTCGGAGATGGATCTGCCACTGGCCAAAGCTGAGTTCATGGCATGGCATTGCTAAGTACTTTCATGATAAGTAAGAAAGGGTAAAAAATGCTGCTCAACAGCTGTGAAAGGAGTGAGTGGAAAATAAACATCCTGCAGACACTTAAAGTCAGTAAGAAGGGGGAGGAGGTGCTCCATGCACCAGATGAGATTGCCCTGCAGCCCGTGGATGTGCCCCAAAGAAAGCTGCAACCCATGGAGAGCCCATGCTAAAACGAGTTTCCTGAAAGGGGCTGCAGCCATGGAGAGGAGCACATACATGAGCAGGGATTTTTGGCAGGAACTGTGGCCCATGAGGGACCCTTTCCTACTCAGGAAGGAGGAAGAAGTAGGAGAGAGAAAGTGTTGAACTCACTAGAACCCCCATTTCTCCATCCCCCTGCCCTGCTCAAGGGAGGAGAGGAGGTGGTGAGTTTAGGTTTGGGTTTATTTCTGTCTTACTCTGGTATTAATTGGCAATAAATTAAATTAATTTTCCCCAAGTTGACTTCGTTTTGCCCCTGACTGTAATTGCTCAGAGGCCTCCCTGTCCTTAGCTTGACCATGAGCTTTTCATCATTCTTTACCTCATCCTAAGGAGGATGGTCTAGAATCAGAAGTTTCTCCAAACATGTGTCTTGCAATTCAAGTACTAGAATAATGGAATCTTAGAACCATTTAGGTTGGCAAAGACCTTTAATATCATAAAGCCCAACCCTTAAACCAGCACTGCCAAGTCCATCACTAAACCATGTCCCAAGAGCCACATCTATACATCTTTTAAATACCTCCAGGGATGGTGTCTCAGCCACTTCCCTGGGCAGGCTCTTCCAATGCTTAACAATCCTTTCCATGAAGAAGTGTTTCCTAATATTGAATCTAAACCTCCCCTGACACAGCTTCATAGGAGCTTGGATTGGAAGGGACTTTTAAAGATCACCTTGAGTCTAAAGCTCATACTGGCCTCAACTTGAGGCCATGTCCTCTATTTCCTCCTGTTCTATTGCTTTTATACAGAAAAGGAGACCGACCCCCATCTGGCTACAAGCTCTTTCCAGGTAGTTGTAGCGTGTAATAATGTCTCCTCTGAGCCTCCTTTTCTCCAGAACAAACACCCCCAGCTCCCTCAGCAGCTCCTCACCAGACTTGTGCTCCAGACACGTCCCCAGCTCTGTTGCCCTTCTCTGGACACAATCCAGCACCTCTTCTAATGAGGGGCCCTGAACTGAACACAGAATTCATTTCCCTAGAACTCCTGCCTTAATCCCTATGAAGTAAATGAGTTATAGGAATTCATCATTTTTATTCTCATTAGTGACATTGCTCTTATTTCAACTTTTCAACAGGAGAGTTAAGTAATAGATTCTAACTGGGGTTTAAGTTGCAGTAAATGAGTTCTGTCCATAATGAAGCAACAGTCTTCCCAGACTTCTGTCTTACCCACTTTCATGTACATGATATATGTCTTGCAAAAGCTTATGCATGTTCTTAATTAATGCATGACTAGTCCAATTAATTAGAAGGGGGTGGGGCATTCATTCTTCAGTCATGCCTTTCAAATACTCTGCAATGAGAGGATTAACAATTTTTTTACCAGTTTCCTACTGCTTAGAAATGATTCCTAATATGTACCTACCAAAACTGCCAATGAGGTTGCCTTCAAAAAATGTTGGCTCCTTTGAGACTCTTGCATGCCTGAAAGGATGATTTGCTCTTGTTGGTAGCTATTTCACCTAAGGTACAAATTTCTGGCTTATTTCACAGAAATCCTCCAGCAATAAATAAAATTAATAGGTTTTTAATCTCTTTTTTTCAATATTGCAATAGTGTAGGACAGGAAAAATATAAGAGGAAAAATAATTATTCATAAAGGAAAAATATTGAAAGAGTAACAGAAGTGATAAAAATTAGAAAATGCATGAAGACCACATTCTGGAAAGGATGAAAGAGAACAACTGCAGAACAAATATTAAAAAGAATAAAAATAAAAGAAGAAATAAGAAAACAAAATACAGATTTTTTTTTTCCTATTTATTTTGCTGGAAAGCTTTGCCGGGGTATGTGTACTGTAACTGCACAGTAAAGCTAGCAGTAAAGGTTTGAGTAGATTGCTGGAAGTTTGACTATTTACAACTGGTAGAGAGAATAAAAGCTTCATCACTGTTATGAAGACATATTTCTAAAAAATGCTGGGTCACCCTCTGTATTTCCACTCACAAACTTTACCATAACAGCAGCATCGCTAGAAGAGCTTTTAAAAGAGAATTGTAAAAGCAGCTTCATGGTTTCCTGTAGCAATGTGCAACATCTGAAATGACTGTTCAGTTTAATCTGCCAAATATTATTTTTCATGTTAATATTTAGCAGCTGTGTTTTAGGAAAGGGGAGATTGGACAAAAAGAAGAAATGCTATGTTAGTGTTTCAATGCTGCTGAGGTCAAGGTGGTGGGAGAGCAACTCACCCCAGCTAAGGGTCTGTCCTGCAGACCTTTTAACGTCAGGGGAAGTCCCCACAGAAAGTGCTTCTCTATGAAATACCTGTGCAGTTCCTAGCACATGTTTGTGCAATCTGTTCTCCTGAGTTTTCAGTGATGGATATTCAGCAAAGCAGATTAGCCATCAAAACAGATTTCTTAAAGATTTTTAGTTAGAAACCCTTGGTTAGTCACTCAGCTGAATCTCCCTTGCTGTATTTACACATGGGCACAGAGAGCAGCTTGCTGCCTTTGGGGAAGTCACTCCCTGGGCTATTCTGTTCCCTCTCAGTCTTCTATTCTTTGCCTAAACAGTATTACAATTCAGACAGAAAGGAAAATCCCCGTAATATTCAAGTACCCATTGACAAGAAAAACTGCTTGAAGCTGATTTTTGTTTACCACCAAAGAAGAGGCTCTATAGAAGAGAGCTGGTACTGACAGGGTTGCTCTAGAATGAGTAGCTGCATAAAGTCTATCAGAATCAGATACTGTTCAGTACCTAGATACTATGTTTTCACAGAATGCTATGTCTAAAGCTCTGACGGATGCATTCAAGGTAGATATTTCCCCTCAGCAATACCTATCAGATAAACAACTACTCTGAGGATTACTCTGCTGGTAGATGCTGCCCTACACCTAGACCAAAGAACAACCCAGTAAGTAGCTCTCAGATGGTTGGAGCCTCCCATTTCCATTGTGTCTCACAGTGTTTGAATTTTCTATGGAAAACAGGCAAAACTTGAACTCCTGGGTGTTGCTGTGGCTGTAATTTTTTAGTAAAGGCTTTCAGAAAATCGTCAACACATTGGTAGTAGGGTTGGGAAAGAATAAACATAGGCATATTCTTTCACCAGAACAGCAGATAGTACTATTTGTTCTCCTCTGTGTGTAGGCAAAGCTTTGAACCAATGGAAGAATTTGTATTTTTTGCTGCATAGAAGAGTTTACAGACTCAGTGAAGGAAGGTGAGGTGGGGAAGTAGCACAAGGCTGCTGCTTCCTGTGCTCAGGGAGTCCATCCTGAAGCCTTCCTGGTGGAAACATCAGGCAGTAATGGATGGACCAATGCAGAAGAGAGATGCAGTGAGCAGGACTATCCAAAGATCAGTGGCTGTTCAGACTCAGCAGTCCAAACTCGCCCACCCAGTAAATAATGCATTGCACCACACCTGTGTCAATTGCTCAGGTTTGGGACTGAAGGCCATTGCTGTCTGCCCTGCCTTCATTTGTTAGAGGAAGTTTCACTGATTTGGGATAAATCTGTCCTGTAACACTGCTATGAGAAAGCACAGCAGGAATTTATTAGCTAAGGTGACTGCTTTCAGTGTTTTCACTAGAGCTAAAACAGAGGAAAAAGGAGGCCATGAAAGGGTTGTTGATTCACACTGTTACTGAAGTAACCCAACACAATGCACCTTGCATGGCACATGCAAGGGGAGTGGGAGGCTACAGCTGCTTGCATTGGTTTCTACCTGGGCTTCTGATTTCTGCTTTCCAACAAAGCTACTGAGATACCAGAACTCTGCTCTCCACTTGGCATGGGCAGTGGCTAAGGCAGTGAGTGTTACTCCCATTTAAAGGCACAGATAGCTGTATCTGAATGCTCTTCAGTTCCAGGACACAGCATACATCCCACAGCAGTGACAGCCAGAGTTTCCTGTGGAGTGGAAAATGCCTTCCTATGATCTTAGTGCAAGGCATCAGTGAAAGGTACTCCGGTTACTGTGGTTTTAGTGTTTCTCCTGAGGCCACTCGGGTGGGAATGCATCTCTGCTGTCTTCAGAAAGATTGGGCAACTCACATTGGGCCACAATGACTCCTGCTGTGCCCATTCTACTGACATCAATTAATGCCTTAGAGAGTACCACCAGGCTGTGGGCCATGTGAAGGTGTAATCAGCAGACATCCATCAGAAAATGAGGTGGCCATTGTCTCTGAGCTGGGGCCTCGGACATTTTAGCAGAAGAGTGAGTATTGTTGATGAGTGCAGTTGTTGTCTCTCATACCCATTGAACTGTGTCCTGGGAAACCCAGGTCTGTACCAGGAAGAACAGGTGGGTATCTCCATGGCTGAGCAGCCAGTATGAGTGACCAAGGGTGACCTGTGGCCCTCAGGAGCACCGATGTGGAGCATGCCTGGCAAAGGACCTTGGGTTAGGATGTGCATGTGTAGCTGTATTAGCAGGGACTGAGAGATGCAGCAGCATGGAAGTTTAGCAAGAGAATGAATTATTTATTAATTTACAATACCATTTATATATCCTAGTTCCATAAAACCATTGGACAGTGTTCACACTTGTCCTAGGGTGATTGGCTAAAGCCCTAGACACCCGCTTCAGACTATTTGTTCAACATACTAAAAACAGAATTTAACAAAAAACACCAGATGTGAAAGTTATTTACAAAACCTATCTTACTGGTTTCATAACTTGCGTGGTACAGGAAAAATCCTCACAGAATTAATGCAAGAAGCTGAGAAATTCTCCTGCCAGCAGCATTTCAGTAACCACATGCATGGCATTGATGGCTCTGACACAAGCCACACTCTGCCTCTAGAATGCAGAAGTGACACTGGGAGCAACAACCAACAGGGAGCAGAGAAAACAGCTTATACAAAATAGAAGAGAAGGCAGAGGTGGTGTTAACAATGTCTGTAATGGAGTTAGTGACTGTGGACTGCTGTGCAACAGAGTTGCAGGTGCTGAGACCAGAGAGTTCACCGAAAGCAATGAGGTCTGGAAACAAGTGCGCTGGCAAATCAGGTCTTGATCTAAAAATAAAGCACTTGTAGGTGGTTATGTTGTACTAGAAAGGTTGAAAGGTCCTGATGCAAGTCCCAGATCACTAAGACAGTAAGCCTTATCTCATGAGTGGTGGCCTCCAGCAAGTTACTCATGCTCCATTGTTTAAATAATGGCTTGGGCAGCATGGCTTCTGAAATGCTCTGGGGTACAGCATGGTGGCCTTTCTACCTAACCAAAGCTCTCTCCAAGCTCCTGTTTGCTCATTTGCCTTTCTCTCCTCGCAGCCAGCTAGGCCTTGAGGGGAAGCCATATGAGGAATGGCTGAGGTCGCTTGGTTTGTTCAGCCTGGAGGAGACTGAGGACAGACCACACTGCAGTTACAGCTTCCTCATGAGGGGGAGAGGAGGGGCAGGCACTGATCTCTTCTCTCTGGTGACCGAGGGAATGACCTGAAATTGTGTCAGGGGAGGTTTAGGTTTAATATTAGAAAGAGGTTTTCACCCAGAGGGTGGTTGGGCACTGGAACAGCTCCCCAGGGAAGCTGTCACAGCACCAGCCTGACAGAGCTCAAGAAGTGTTTGGACAATGCTCTCAGGCACATGGAGTGACTCTTGGGGTGTCCTGTGCAAGGGCTGGGAGTTGGACTCGATGATCCTTCCGAGTCCCTTCCAACCCAGCGTATTCTGTGATTCTGTGAATACCAGCCTGTTAAAACCTTCTAATGAGCGGGAAGAATACTGACACAGGAAGGCTGCTGCATCATGACCTTTTATACAGGGCAGCAGCGCCTATGTGGTGCACAAGAATTCAGGTGGAAGAGCCTTGTCATTTGGGTTTGTGTCACATGCCAGGTGGCATGGATGTGTCATGGAGAAGACTGGTGCAGTGAAGCATCCACTGTGAGTGACTGAAGAGCAGCCCTACTGCTGCTGCTCCTGTGCACAGCATATTTTTGACTGTGAATATTTGGGAGCAATTTGACATGTTGAAATAATTGTGACAAAGGTGTATTTATTTTCAAGGCCTCTTCATGCAGATCCACTGGAAGACACCCTTGCATTCTTGGATGTAGTCCGAGATTGTAAATAACATCAAATATTTTGCTGTAACCTCATTTTTCTCTGTTCAAGAACCTGTCAAGATCTTGTTTTTCTGTCTTGGCTGACACTGCCGACACAGTGGTGTCAGTACAGAGAAGGCTCGCTAGCCTGAGCAATACTGAACATCTGTGAACAGCTCAGCAGGCTGGCCTGCCTTGGTAGAGACGTGTCAGAGGAAAAAGGTTCAGCACGTGCTGAGTCTAAAGGATAACCCTTGAAAATGGCACATCTACAGAAAACCGCACACACACAGGTTTTGCCTTCGGGTAGAAGCAGATTATTTTGCATACAAATATGAGCGGATGGAGACAGCACAGAGAACTCTGCCTGTTGCTCTCCCATGGGCGCTGACTGAATCTCAGAACCTGCAGTCTGCAGTTACCATATTGGAAATATTGCCACTAGCTTTCAATAAGGGAAGAAATATAGCTTTGTTTTGCTTTTGGAGTCTTTGTATTACAAATCAGTGCCTATAATCCAGGAAAAGAGAAGATTATTCTCCAGTAAAACATCAAACAATGCCATTACATGCAGTTATATACGTCACTTGTTTTTCCACACCCTAAGATGCAGTGGAGAGTTCCAAAGGTTAAATAATTTTATGATAATAAACCCTCTGGTACACTGTTTAATAATTCTGCATGTTAACATAAATACTTTTTAATCCACCTTACTGCAGTGACTGCTATTCAGTGTTTTAAGTCTGACCTGATCCTGCAGCTCCCTCTACTGAAAATTAGTTCTCTTGAAAATAACTCCACATTTCAAAGCACAGCAGTCATTTTTAAGGTAGTCTGGCAACTCCATTTCCTATGGCTCCCTACAGATGAGGTTTGCAGTATTTCAGTTCAAATTACATGTCACTTCACACCAGTGATTTCTACTTTTAATTTTCTTTGCAGGATTCAATGTGACCAAACAATGATAGATGCTATGTTGTTGCTTTTTGTCTCAAAGAACTGAACAATTTGAACAATACCTTCCTTAAAAAGGGACAGAAACATAGGTCAAGCATGGGAAAAGTACAATCATAAATTTTAGCATCTGCGACCCTTGTTCATGTACCAACTTTCTCATCTCAGCTGAATTTGCCTGTGTTGCAAGTGTCTTGAGCACACAATTAAAGATTGCTTAAATATTTGTTTCCATCAGGTCGCAGGTAGTTCTAGTTCTCACTTTGCTCTGCCCTAAGCAAGTGTGGACAAATGTCATAAACAGAGAAAATCAGCTGCCATATCTGTTAGGCAGAGAGCCTGCAAGAACAGACAGGATGATCTGTCATTTTCAGTCAGTGCCACATGGTGTATGGGAGGTGGGGGCAAACCTGATTAGATCTGGTGGTGTTTTTCTTTCCCTGCCAGTTCCTGGCCCTCAGACTCAGCCCTGTTTGCTCCTTTTATGGCCATAGCAGCATTTCTGAGCACTCCCAGCTTTTCCTCTTCCTCATTGCTGTCCTTACTTTTCACAAATCTGGTTACTTTGTTTTACTGGTCCTTTCTGGAGTTCAAGTATGGTACCTGTAGTACCGGCCTCTCTGTTCCTTTGGTCTCCTTTTCTCCACCTTTGCACTCCCTCAGTCTGGCTGCCTGCCACTCCAGCACACAGGCTATCAAGCTCTTCTCTATGTTGTTTCTCTTCTAGAACTTTTCTGTTTGATTTTTTGATGCAGACATATCTCTGAAACAAGGGACTCACTTACTTGTACATCTCTGAGAAGAGATGTTTGACATCTGGACATGTCTTCAGGCACCCAAGGGTTTTTTACCTTATGGCATATCCAAGCCATACTGATCAGCTTTGGGTTTGTGGTTTTGTGAGTGTTTTTCTGTCTGAGTGTTTGAAAATTCTCCAAAATTCCTTTTATCAAGGGGAAATATTGATGTATAATAAATTAATTACAAGAACAATAGGTAATTATCATTTGTTATGTATAGTTCAATTGCAAATATGTGCAAGGTCCCCAAGGGAGCATTTAAAAACCAAGTATCTCTGATATGAAGCCACATAATATCACCATTGGGGTAAGGCACTGTCATGTTCATACTTCTTTTTTGCCTAAAAGACTAGGTAAAAGAAGCACATTGCTGTGAACTGTGAGCTTTTCTTATTTATTTCTACATTAGAAGGTATCTCCAAGGAAACAGAACTACTCTGAGGCACTGCTAAGATGTTTGTTCCTTCTCTTAACCTTCCAACAGCCATCTTTATCGAAAGCCTTTAAAAAATAACGATTCCTTTAGCATGTACAAGTATGAACAATATGAATGTCAATATTTATGCTCTACATATTTTCTTCTCTATAGCAGAGCAATGATATACGTGTAAGAGCAATTTTGCAGAAAATAGGGTGGAGTGATTTCAGGGCAAATGTTCCTTGCATTTCTTACTATGAGCTGGCTTGTTTACAATGGGATCCACAATCCACACAACACTCGACTGAAGTGCATCCTAATGCTTGTAACTGGCTTTCATCAGAAGCCATAAGCCAGAAAACAGCTGTTCCTAAGGCCAAAAGGGCTGTGCAGTCTGTGTTTCTGTGGGCATCTTTTAATTCAGGAGTATTAAGGCCCCTGGGGCCTGGAGTGGAAAATGATAACAGAGAACACAGATCTACTGAAAAGGTAGCAGGAGAAGTACCTGTCCCTGTGGGGTAGCAGTGGAGGAATGACACAGAGCAGAGAAAACTACAAGCTGAAGCCAGACCTCTGCAAGTTGATACATCCCAGGTCAGGTTACTGGCTGAGCCCAAGTCTCAGCCAGTGGCATGTTGATTACAAAATCCAAACTGACTGTGCTTTGGAGCCTTTGGCATGTGACCATTCCTCTTCAACAGTCTTACATAAATGTTTTGAAATTCAGCTGCTCCTCAACAGAGCCTTTGGCAGTCAGTACCTTGCTGAATGCCAGAGGGTTTCCTCCTCTTCTCAAGGGCAAAGGGACAAGACACGAATGGCTGGTCAGCTACATCCTCAGCGATGGAAATCGTCTCCTTTGACCTTTAACAGAGCCACATCAGTTCACTATAGATGAAAATCTGCTGCTCTGCATAGCTAATACATATGTTAAATCCAAGCACTAATCACGAAGTATTGCACTGAAAATCTGAACAGACTTTGCACCCAAGGTGTGACCTCTGAAATTGTGCTCTGTCAGCTCTAGCAATGAAGTAACTTTTTATTCTAATTCAGTGTACTCTGAACCAGAGGAACTAGACTAATAGGAGTGAGAGGTTTATTTCCAGCTGAGTTTTGAGTAAGGCAAATTTGCATTTTCTGTTGAATACACAAGGCCATCTAAACAGGGGAGAGGAGAAGACAGTCTATTGACATTATGTAAAGGCGGCATATCAGTTTAAAGGGTTCTGTTTGCCTAGAAGAGTGTGAAGGAGACTATTTAATTACCTGTCTAGGGTTGACAAAGATAAACACCCTGTTATTATTCTATGTATTTGCTTGTAACTCAATTAAGGATGTGTACTTAATTGCATCACCAATATAAAGAAATAAGTGTTAAGGTGTTTGAAAGCTAGAGGAAATGAGATGTCCCTCAAGAAACATGAAAGGTCAGAGAGTAGAGAAAGCAAGGAAGCATAAAATTATGGCATTGGTATTCAACTAAGATCAGAAGTGAAGCGCTGTGTTATCTGAATTCCCAATTGTAAGGTTGAATTGAGGAGTTAACAGAAAAAGCAGAGCAACACGGCACAGCAGGATGAACTAAATCAAACACGTCTAGCTATTCTGACAGAGGTAAAGGAGAGCTTATGTTCTCAAGTTATTTCAGTAACACTGAATCATCCCTGACATATCTAAAATATTTGCTGTCTTCTGTGTACAACACTCTTGCATGATAACACTTAATGCACAGCACTAAGCAATCAGCTAGTTTCATTTTTCTGTTTCCCCATATTAATTTTCCCATTAAAAATACAGAAAAAACCAAGGAGATGAGTTTATGGGGTTTTTTTCAAATTTAAGGTTAATACACAGGGCTGTCTGATCATTTTCCTTACCTGTGTCTTATAACGTGCTTACCCTTTAGCATGGACTTTGATTGCATGTATCATATAAGCCAAACTGGTTTAGCCCCACCTTCACCTGATGCACATTAGCCTTATCATTTTGCACAGCAAACACAAAGGAACAGGATGCATTTCCCCACAGAAGTGCAGTCTTTGGAATCCTGCCCCTCAGAAACTGGCTGTTCCTCCCAGGATCAGCACAGTGGCGTGGTCCCAGCCCACCATCACCAAGGTGGTGAGGGGAGGGGTGATACAATACCACAGCAAAGCACAGCCACAGGTTGGCCCTATTGTGTGGCCCCACAGCAGGACAGGCAGCGCACCCCAAGCTATTGTTTTAGGAGCAGGCTGTGAAGACTAAGTCATTAGGTGACTTCTTACTGTTTTCTGACACTCTGTGGAATCAGGCGTTCTCACTGGTGCAAGCCTGAGCAGGGCAGAAAGCAGGTAGGGGATATCATTTGGCCATCTTGGGTAGGAGATGGCTCTTCTAGGATGCTCTGACAGCAGAGAACTGAGGGAAACAATTTTCCCTTCTCCCCTGTCAGTACAATGTCTCCATCTAATCTTCCTTTTGACACACCTGACAATATAAACATGTTCTTTGCAACCCCAGGAGGCTTTCCCAGCTGCAATTTATCATTGAAATTGTCTGATTAAATTAATTTTGCTCTTTATAATTTTTATTCTTAAATTACCTCAGCACTTTCACAGGAAAATGTGGGGTTTTTTAATCAATCTGACAGCTGATTGTTTTGAGGTTTTTTTTACAGCATCTGACACAGCTGACACCACTGTTTTTATCATAAATATCTGCCACATTAGTTTAAAACTGTGATTAAAGCCGCTCCACATGCTGCTGGCAAGGCAGCTGGACCTGCACGAATTACAATAATAACCACAGAAGCTCCTTCCTGAGAGGAGTGCTGTTTCTGTAGTCGTGTCAGACAAGTGCTGCCTTTTAAGAATGATTGCTCTGCTCTAAATGACATTTTTGGCTTTCTCTTAGAAAAGTAAGTTATTTATTTTCCTGTGATTTTAACTAAAGAACACTATCATCCCCAGAGAACAATTTTGTTTTTCAGCACTGGAGCAATTACTTTCAGCTGTATCAAGTGCCTGAAGTATAAAAGTCTGTGGTTTCATGGGTTTGAAAAATGCCTGCTCTTAAGGACTGCTAAGCTACATTCTCCATGGCCCTTACCAGACCCAAAATTTCCGAAGAAGATAGCTGCTTATCACATGGCCAGTGCTCCCTTCCCATCTGCCATCTGTGAGAAAGTACATACATAACTGGGAGATGGTCGTAGTGAGAGCTGAAACAGGAGACGGTTGTACACTCTCGTGACGCCATCATTAAGACAGCAGAACTCTGACTGGAAAAACTGTTCTCACATGAGACAGTAACCACAGAGTCGTAGAACTGCCCAGGTTTGCAGGGACCTCGAAAGACCATCTGGTCAAACCTTTTGTGGAAGAAGGAGCCTAGATGACATTACCTGGCATCCTAACCAACTGCATCTCGAAAACCTCTGGCAACAGGGACTTTACCACATCTTTGGGGAGGTTATTCCACTGAATGACTGTTCCCACTGTAACAAATTTCTTTCTTATGTGGAGATAAAACCTCTCCTGGTGCAGCTTGTGTCTGTTACCTCTTGTCTACTCCATGAGCTGCCTTGTGAAGAGAAGGGGACCTCTATCCTCTTCGTAGCCACCCTTTAAGTACTGGAATACTTGATGAGGTCCACACTGAGCCTTCTCTTCCTTGTGGATTAAAATCATAACTCCTTCAGTCATTACTCAAAGGGCGGGTTCTCCAGTTCTTTGGTCATCTTCATAGCCTTCCTTGGGACCCTCTTTCTGTGTCTTCCTTGAATTATCGGGACAGAAGTGAACATGATACTCCAGGCATGGTCTGACAAGTGCTGGGGGAATTCACAGACACGACAGGAAGGCCCCACACAGGGAAATGACAAACTCAGAAGGACCTAGACAGCTTCTGCCTTGTACAGGGGCAAGATACCACTGACTGCCAGCAGCTTGATGCTCTGAGAGACACCACCTTCCAGGTCCCCCCCCGCCCAGTTTCTACCAGCTAGCTTCCCTTGCACTTGGGTAGGCTCCACCTACCACAGTGCTGGCAGGACTCTGGCACGTCTTGGAGTGTCCCTGCATCTTCTGAGCAGAGAGTGATGGCACCAGCTCCCCTCCCAGCAGCTGGCACGGAGCACAAGCTGTAGTGCTGCCCTGCCCAGAGCAAGGAGGTAAGCAGCTTTGGTGACCAAGCTGTGTGTGGCCATGGCCACTGCCTAGGTAGCACATATGTATATTTTTGAATGAGGCTAGTCCCTGATGCTGAAGCAAGGAGAACAGGACCACACAGCTGAAGGCTAGATGCAATGGCATCTTGTCAATGGCAGAGTGTACACCTGCACTGATAGTTGATTACTGACATGGATCAGGATCATATTGATGAACAATCCACTGAGGGAAAGTCTTAAAAGAGCACCTCATAGAAGCAAAACATATATAAATACAGATCAATCTATAATTCAGGACTACCAGAGGCATTTTGACACTCAATTCTTGCCACACTGAATAATTAATACATTCTTTATGCTAGAAGTAAATAATGTACATGCAACATAGCATCCACAAAATGGTATTAAATGCATAAGACCATGCTATTGCTGTCCACTCATGCCAACATCTGGGAAAAATAAAAGCGACAACTCCCCAAACCAGAATGGTAAACAATAACAAAACAAAAAATAATGATACTTGTAGTAATCTGGGGCATTCTTCAGTTCTTACAGGTTTAGGACAAAACACATAGTCACCAGCTAGAGTCAACATTTATGGCTTGTTTTCTGCTAAAAATCCACTTTTTGCCATGTCTTCCCATCCTTTAATGGTTTCACACTCCAGTATGAGCCTCCCAGTTGTCACAGAGCCCACTCAGACCCAGATGAAAGCAACAGCACTGGGGTTCACAGCTCTTGCCAGAGCAGCTGCTTTGTTTGAGTCTTGTACTCAGCTAAAATCTCAGTCATCATTGTCCCAGTTTGTTTAGGTCACCTGGATTAGAAACTATTGGAGATCGAAATAACAGCAAATTTTTTTGGCAAATAAAATAAATTAGATTGGTGTAAATAGGCTGGTTGACTGTGCTGCCAAGGATCCATTGCACTGGGGAAAGCCCCACGACTGTGGGACAGGACGATGGTTTATGGTCTGGTGGGGCTGGCCGTGAAGGGGTGGTGCCCTGGGCTGGGGAGCAGGAGAGGCTGTACCTGGAGACACACACAGCAGGAGACAGAAGACAGGTCCTGAATGCAAGCTGCCACATTTGGCCTGGTGCATTTACCACTAGTTCCTGCTCAGAGAACCTAAAGGAGCAGACTTGGGCATTGCAGGAGGCAGTTTGGTTGTTAAATCCTCTGACTTTCATCTACAATCCAGTTTTCAGGTCTCATGGACAAGGTCTGCATCGAAAGTCTCAGGTCAAGCCGCGCATGTGCATTATGCAGTGCCTTTGCAACGGCCTTTAGACAGGCTGTCAGCAGAATTGCTGTCATCACCTCTCCTGAGATGTCTGTGAAACCTACTGGAACTATTGTGGCCTCTGGCTCTTTTCCGTGCATGCCCAGGCTGATGACTAGTACTGGTTAGTGCGTGGTCTCCGAGGGAATTTGTGAACGTGCCCTGCAAGTACATCAAGAAACTAATTTGTTAGCATACCCTCTAGTATGAGGCTGAAATTAGACATTGAGTTCCTTCCCATCCCATTAACCTGAGGCTGAGGGGTGAAAAGGACGGGTGAGCCAGCCCATGGTGCTGTTTCCAGCTTTGGACACGATGACAGCAATGGCCAGCTGCTGTGACTGGTGGGAGCGCACACACCCCCCCAAATTCCTGCTGATGTCCCCTGTCCTGTGGCAGTCAGTCACAGCCCACTGTCACTGACTCAGTCTGAGTGACAACTGCGACTGCTTCTCCTCCATCAGCCCCTTCCACATAAACCCTCTCTGTCCTTGGCTCCTCACCTCCTCCAAACTTTCTGACATGGCTCTCACTGCATCCTGGGGATGCATGCAGGCAAGACAAGCCAGCCATCTCCCACAGCCTCTGTCCTGGAGGGATCCGCTGTCTGTGTGGGTGGCTTTTTTGTGTGTCTTGGAAGGTGAATGCATAGGAACTTCTGCCAAGTGGGGAAAAAGGTGCAGGGTGATCTGTAATGGCAGAACATTTCATGATATTGCATAGTGGGGGAAGGTTTGTGAGTCATGCATGTGGGTTGGGGTATGAAGCTCCTGTGTGACTCTGATGCATCTGGGGATGTTGCCAAGGAGGATTTCTGCCTCTCTGGGCTCTTCTGTGGTGAGTACCTGCAAGGAGTGGGAAGATGAGTAAGGGAAACTCTTTATTTCCTTCATAACCACCAAATATCCTCCATATTTTTCTACTTATCTTGTCCCCAGCTTATTCCAGGAGAGTTAAAGTTCGCAGTGTGCACATGTTCCCATCAGGAAATATGGGAAGCCTGAAAACATGGATAAAGGACAGGATCCCAGTAACCTAGGCTGCGGTGTGCACTGGGGACTGCTTACCTCTCCAGAGACTTGTGCTGGAGTAGCACTTGCAGCTGGGGAAGGCAGCTTGTCAGGCAGCCTCACCCTTTAATCAGGCTTTGCAAGAGACGGATGACTGTGACAAGGCTTTCAGGTGTGTGGCCAGCCCCTGTCCCGTCCCAGCTGGGCACCTTCACTGCCTGCTGGGCACTCATGGCACGAGGGAGCAGGACTGTGCATCCATCTGGGAAAGGCAGGGGGTGAGAGTGCTGGGTGATGGATGGCACCTCTTGCAGTCACCTCTCGGGCACGAGGGTGTGAGCTAGCAAATGAGCCTAAATGGGGCTGAGCAGCTCGAAATGAGTGTCTGGACATCTGGGGTGTTATTAGCAATCCAGGGGAATTAGATCTGCTGTCTGGGGCAATTGCATCATTACTCAATGTAAGTTCATACCCAGAGGGGGAAGTTCACTCTTTGAGCGCCCTAACTAGGGCAGATGAAACTCAGTCGCTGGGCCTATAGATAATTAGTAATGCTCTCAATACATTTAGGCCATTTTTCTCTTTGTCTTTTATTCCAGGAGAGACAACCTTTACTATTTTATTAATTTGCTTGTATTACTTAAAAAGCAATTCATGCACAGAGTAAATTGCTTGTGATATTTCTTCACTGCCAGTACGACTTGACAAAATGGCTATGAAAGCTTGTGAGAGCTTGCCCATAGCTCGGAGAGCAAGAGTCTGAACAATGGTGCTGTCAGCCTCAGCCCCACCGTAGGAAGGTGCCAGCATCCACCTGGCATATACCTAGCCTGGGGACAAAGTCTGCCCTTTGGAGGAATGCAGTAGACTTATATTCTCTCAAAAATATTACAATTATCATGGGCTTTCATTGATTCTGTGAGTGTGTATAAATTCAGCAAATAATTCTATTTCCTATACATTCTACAGTGTCTTGAGGGGACTGTGCTATTTGAAGGTAAAAGGGTCAGGACTTTACTCCTTGGTTTTGGGTATATTATGTTATTTTAGCTCATCAGTTTTCATGACTTTGTTTCTGTTCTTAAAAAATATTTCATGTGGATGTTTTGACCTCACAAACCAGCAGTCAGTATTACTGACTTGAGAGGGGTGGAGAGCTGCTGTTTTCTGTGATTTTTATGGGAGTTTATTACTTGACTACAGTTCATGTCTGGCTAATACATATTTTCTCCATAGTCATAACTTTTAAAGCATCTTTTTCATTTGTTCCCCTTCCTTAAAACCTGTGCTCAGAGGTTTCTATTTATGCTTTGCATCTCCCACTGACTGCAAGGGATAGTTCTCTAAAAATAAAGTCAAACTCCTCACTGGACATAAACAGCACTGGTCATACACTGGTCATACACTGGTCATACACTGGTCATACTGGTCAGGTGTCCAGCTGAGGGCTGTTTTGTGCAAGAACCATAATTTAAACTAGCCAAGAAAACACGAAAATGCATAATCATTCTTTTTTTCTTAATTTCTAAATACTTTCAGGTGACAGGAACAAAGCAATTATATAATGACACACTATTATAACAACAAAGCAACAAATATTTATAATTAATTAAAAGTACCAAAGGAAGGATTAGAATCTAAAACAACAGCTGAGATGCTGTTTGCAGCAGCTGGATGTGGTGCACTGCTCCTCTCCCAGCATGAGACCCTCAGACTGTGCTGGGGTGTGGATTGCAAGTGCCCCTCTGTGCTGCACTGCAGGAGGGGGAAATTAAATATGTTTTCAGACACAATTAAAAATAACAAATGTTTATCCTTCTTAATTAGACTGTAGAACACTTACCACCAGCCTCCCCCAAAGCTTACTGTTGAAAGCAAATTATTTTGAGAGCATTTTTAACATAACAGTTTTACAACTTGCTGAGATCTTTACCTCTACTTTAGTAAGGCTGGTGGCTTGAGACTGACCAATAGACCTCATCCATGGAAGAAGGCTCACACAGAGTTTAAACTAGACAGCTAGGAAAAGCATTTCAAAGAGAGAAATGGCCTTGACCTGGCTTCGATCGACACGTTCCTTCTCGGCAACTGGGAACATCCCCCATTGTGACAGTGAGCATATTACAGAGACTGGTAATGGGAAATCACATTCGTACTGTGATTGAACTGTGGCGGTTGCTATATTCTGGTAAATGTAATTTACATTTGTGTTATGTTTTCAGTGTATTTTATATCACTCTGCTAAATCAGAAATCCTATATAACATCTTCAAATGGATAAATCTGACATTAAGCCTTACACCCTTCACCCACGACATATCCACAAGAAGCTGCTCAGGGAGTATTGAACTCCAACATGTCTGTTTAATAATAAGACCATTTTGGTATTATGTTGTTCGTAAATTTACATGGTTTTGAGTTTTGTCAGATAGTTTCTCATCAGAGAAACTTATTTAAGTAAACGCTAGCAGCAATGACAACTGGCAAGTCTAATTATACTTGACAGAGTACAAGACAATCTTTCTCTTCCTACCAGATGCTTCCACTGCTGTGTGCTCCCTCATCTACTAATTCCTGCCCCCGGTAGAACTTATTAAGACACGCACCTGTCATTTGGCATATCACAAATATCTGGCAAGACACGTAAAGTGTAGCAATGTGCAGCAGCAGTGCCAGTGTAAACAGCCTCCCTCTGTCACACAAGACTAATTCCAGAAGTGAGGAATGACGTGGGATAGATGCTTGTCACCAAGACAAGGGGATGGATCTGCAGCGGAGGCAGTCAGGGGTTTGCATCCAAAAGGTATCAGGGTACGTGCCTGCCCACACACTGTGGGGTTGATGTGCTCCTGTGATCCCCACACAGTCGTGTCTGTGCCTTCACCGCTCGAGTGTTCTCACAGACTCACGCTTGATTAAGTAGCGGAGGCAGACAGGATGATCTGGTGACTGCTGTGGTATGATACCACGAGGTAAACTGGCTTGATGTTTCTGTTCCAGATAAATCACAGCATAACAACCTGTCAGCATGCACAGGTATATTCTCCCATTTTTCTTCATCCTTGTATGAGTTTTTGTTTAATGTCGCATTAGTTTGCCTTCAATGTATAGAATAAACTGACCTAATTTTTGCTGCCAGGCACAAGGAAGGTAGAGCAATAAAGGTGCTCTGTGGGGGAAGGAAACATATCATATTTCAAAGATCCTGGAACAATATTCCTGATGTGGAGCAAGACGATAAGAACAAGAAATGGCCATACACTGATAAGGAGGCTGGTAGTGAAACCCTGCCAAGTTGAAATGTCACGTCATTGGGAAAATGCCCAAGCAATGCCTCACCAGCTGATTGTGAAATATTTTCCACTTGTCCCAGCTGCTATCTACTCCAAATGCTTACTAATGAATTCTGGAAAGCACTGAGACACGCAGATCTGTAGATCAAATTTGCCCAGTTTTGTGTGTTTGTGTGAATAGAAATCCACTGTGATCTATCTGGGTAAGAGACACATGTGCTGGTGCTGATGGAGAGGCAAAATGCCCTTACCCTTGTTCCTTCTTCCTAATAAACTTACACATTCAAAATGCAAAAATTTTAAGTGGAGTTTAGAGCATTATGGGCTGCTGCTTTGTTCTGCTTTATACAGAATGAGAATTTGGGAAGTCCAGTTGAGCTATTTTGTGCCTTCTGGGGAAGGAGCATCACTACATCCTCTTATTTATGTGCTACAGACAAAAATCAGGAGGCTCCTGATATGAGAATTAACCCAGTCCATGAGCTTGTTACAGAGAAACAACCAACCAACGAGGAAACAAAATTAAAACAACCTACTTATAAAGTTTAGGAGAAATCTTGTAGTCTAGAAGGTATATTTTTCATATCTTTCCATCTCAAGAGCCAAGGGCTTTTATGATTACTAGTCCAGATATTTTGAGCCAAGAATTAGCTGTAACATTTCAAAAATAGGTTTTATATGCTAGAAAATAATTCATACTTTAAGGGTCAGATATTTCAAAGTCTTCTAGAATTGGGAGACTGGGAATTTTTCCTTTCAATTGGCATAAAAGTTTCTATTTCTAGCCATATCCAATATAGTATATATGGGACATTAAAGCTCTGACATTTCTAGGCAAAGAAAATTTGTCACTGTTGTAGCACTGATTCTTACCTTTCTAATAGCTCACACAGGTGTCATTTTAGGAGAAACTCTGTGTCTGAAATGAAAAAGAGGAAATATTAGCTATATGGAGTTGTTCCTATTTGGGGACTGTTGAAGTAAAAGCTAGGTGATCAGGTTTGAGAAGCAGATAAAGTGGTTGAAGGTGTATGACAAATTCAAACATAAGGTATCCCTGTAAGTCAACTCCCCATCTCAAAATGTGCCACTATATATCAGCTGTGAGATCTGTGTGTGAGCTCTGTTGATTGAGTATCGAGGGACTGGGAGGAGCAGCAAATACAAAACTCAGCAGAGGCCAACTGGTCTGGTGCAGCTGAGTGTTAAGTCCAGCTTCTCTGTGAGCGTGTCCCTCCCCCAGGAAAGGAGCCCGTGTCCCCAGGCCTCATTCCATGGTACTGGAGTTCAGAACCATGTTGGGCCAGTGCTTTGCCTGTCCCGTCATCACAACAGTCTCTGGGAACTCAGGAGAAAAACAGGCTGGACTTCCACAAGAGCCACATTCTTCCTCCAGCACATTTGCTAATTTTTACTAATAGCCTCATCATTCAGGAAGGGTTTGAGTAGCCTTTAACAGCTGTGCCAAAAGGATCTCCCTGGGTCAGGACTGTGTGAGGCTGGATTACACAATATCTGCCCCAAATCACACCCGAGAGAGTTCAGTTGCTGTATTGATTATTTGTTTACCCTGCTACTACATGCTTCCACTGGGGAGGAAGAAGATACATATGGGCTTTCTTACCATCACCTGATGCAGATTCCCAGTGATTGTCAGGGTAAAATGGGAGAAATTCTTTTTTTGTGCTAGCTTTTCAGTGGTAAATGCATACAGAGTGGATCGAAGTTTTTAACTTTGGATAATTAGATTACTAAGTTGCTATGATATCAGGAAACTAAACGTGTAGAAAGTGAGTATATAACATTTAAACAGTCATTTCCCTAGATTTTTTGCACATATAAATATGACAGCCTTTACTTTATCTACATGAACATACTGCTTTTGATGATAATGCACTCCCTGGTTTGTTCTTCCGCTGGTTTACATTTCCTATAGCTAATTTTTCAAACATGTGACAGCACTGTAGTGCTTAGGCAATTATTTCCAATGTCTGGGCATATTTATCAAGTGGAATCAAGTATTGATCATCTGTAGAGAAGGTCCCAGCATTCCTTCATATTTTCCAGCTGGCCAGCTGGAAGGGAAGTTAATTTTTATCAGTGAATTGAAAGCTGGGCTTGTGTTCCTGTTTTTAGACAAAATTCATCAGGCTCTGTGGTTGCAGGTTTGTAACAAAACTCAGTCATACTGCCTGCTTTTCACAACTGCTGCCACTGATTTATTTGGCTGCCTGTTTCAAATTTGGCACATCATGTTTTTATCATGCTTAGATCAAAAGAGTTAGTTTGAAAGGAGATAACCGCTTTGTATGACAAAGATTATTTTAAGATTCTAAGACTAAGTACTTAATACATTTTCTGTTCATTTCTTTTTTAGCTGCATGTCAGCTAATTCAGTCAGAACAAATTTCTGTCACCTAAACCTCTCTTGCCAGGAGAATCCTGCTACTTTCAGAGATGAAGATTTCCTTCCCAGCATGACTCACAGGCCCAGCATCACACCAGTACTAACGACCAGCGCTGCCTCTGCTCTTCAGCCTTTGCTGCTGAGGTCCTTATTGCCAAAGGCTTTTAAAGAGTTTTAAATTCCAAGGAATTGTGACTTGTGTCATTCTAATACAGCAAATGTGTGTTCCATCTCTGCTTTATAGATGAAAGACACAAAACTGGAGGGAAATAGGAAATTTACTCACTACCTTTCTGGATAACCTGTGGGGAAGCCGTAAGTCTGTCTCCTGGTCTCCTTACTCTGTGTCTTAACCATAGATCCATCATTACCATGTATTTCAAGGATATATTTGTACTATTACTACTGCTGCTAATACCACTGTTTCAGCAGATGCCCTGTTTAACTGATAGAGGAAAGCACTCTAACTCAAATTTTTCTCCCATACTTTGCAATGTAAAGGACTTTTTGGGTGAAAAAACTATCTAAGAAGAGGTGTAACAAACTCCTTGGGCCTTTCACAAGGACAAACTTGCATTCTATAACGTGCATTCCACGTGATAGTTCATCACATATTTTCACTGAGAAACCTCCTGTGCAGCAGACTGTTTGCAGGAATGGCGTGTAAAATGTATTAACACAGAGAATTCATGGAAAACTGACATTTTTATACTGATTTCCTCACATTTGTTGTTTGTTTTGTGCATGTGTAATGCCTTGTTAAGAGCTGGGGGAGTTCATAAGAAGCCTCAAAACGGCAGCTCACAGCTGGGAAGTGTCTCTCCGCCACAGAGTGGGTGGTGAACCAGGTCCTCAGCACCTCTTGGGCACTGCTCGTGGCAGTACAAGGGCTGTGCTGCCACCGTTTAGCCTTGGCTAAGGTGCACAGAGTCCCCTTGCAGACAACCTACCATATTCATTGAATCACCTAATATTCAAGCAACAGTGTCATCCTTTTTGATCAGTAAATACCTGGCTGTGTCTTCCCTTCCCAGCTGGAGGGGCAGGGTGTTGCACAGGAGCAGTGGCAAGCACAGAACCAGCGAGGAGGGCAGCCAGACTGGTCACAGCCAGAGGGACTACCTAAACCAAAGGCTGGAAATATCCTATGAGCCACTTGTCTATTCTCCATCCATTACCTTGTCACGTGGTATGTCCGGTTTGCTTTTAAATTATTTCAGAGATGTGACTTCTAACACTTTTTCTAGGGAAGCTATTTCACAGTCGATTACACGTCCTTGTTAAAATTTTGGCTGGATAGTCAACTCGAATCTCCCTTTGCTCACTTTCTTACCTTTATTTGCAATTATACCCCTGAGAAGTGCCCTAAACAATCTCCTAATGCCTCCTTGTTTGTATCTTTCAAGCACATGTAAACACTTACAGCAGTTTTGGACACCATGTGAGGCATCTTAAAATCTTTAACTTGTAGGTGCTTTCTCCGTGGATCATCCCCTCTAGCCCTTATGTTAGGCATTTTATCCTTCTTAAAGTTTTTTATAATTAGTCATCATCTGCCTAGGAAGACTGGTGCCCAGGTCTGCATGCAAGCTGTAATTTGTACAACAAAGATTTCATATTCATAATGCTTCTAGGCTGCACATAGTTTTAAATTATGCTCAGTGTCCTACTTTCACCAGTAACTGTATCTCTTTTTTTCTAACCTCACACAGAAAGAGAAGTGAGCAGCTTTTCAGTTTAATTAGTTTGGTTTCTGACAGCCTAAATGCGCAATGCTGTAAAGAACTGCAAGGTTAAAAGATTTTCCTGAGGTGTATAGAACTGCAAAGAAAAATACACACATTTTGCTTATAAAACAGAAGCAACACTATAAGGAATAATAAAATATTTTCCTCCATTTGTTTTCTTAAACCACACAACTGCTTTAGGAACATGTGTTTGTCATCCTCACTCCTAAAATAAACTACACAAACATGTTCCTAGTACCATCCAGATATTTTTCATGACTGCATGACAGTCAGATGTCACAGGAAAGATGCCCTCTGTTGGGACTCAGAACATTCAGTGTCACTGCATGGTAGGAGCTCTCTCTGCATGACAAAATGAGTAAGGACTCTATAGAAGCTACTTGTAATGTTTTGGTAGAAAAATTCTTTCTGGGAGTCAATAAATGACACTTTATATTGGAAAAAAAAATATATGCATTATTTTATACCAATACCTGATTTCAGTTTCTTAATAGGCCTATGTGAGAAACGGTATGAAAATTTTGGACATTGTGGTAAAAATGAGCACACCAGTACCCTATGGACTTCAGTATTAGAGCAGTCAGGATGAAAATAACCTGGGGTGATTCTGTGTAGCTATTAATTAGAACAACTATCATGAATATGTAGAATTGTATTATTATTATTATTATTAATAATAATAACAATAACAATAATAACAACAATAATAACAATAATCATTTGGACTAAATTATGCAAAACCTCAAGTCATAACCTGAGTTCTAAAAAATACAAGATCATTTTCATATACCTATCACAGGATCACCTGGACTCTCCAATTTTTCTCAAAAAAGCAGGCGAGCTGTGTTTTCCCTTCAGGTGAGCAGCCTTTTTGAAGTGGTTTAAGCACAGCTGGTATCATATCCATCTTCTACCCTCATTCAGTACAGTGAGATAAAAAAAACGAACAAGCGTGTGAGGAAAAAATATATGAAAACCAAAGATGATATCTATTTATGAATAGCATAGTAGAATCCAACTTTTGAAAGACATCGCTTTATTAACTTTTCCTACTGTACTTTCACTTGAGGATATTTCCACCTCTGACCTTTTCAGTAAAATTTTACTCTCCTCAATATTTATTTCCTGGCATCTGGTTTTCATCTAGCTGCTGATTGACACTCCAAAACCTAAAACACTGCCTGCAAACTCCAGCTCACTTAGAGCTACTGATCTGTGTTAGTGGTCTTCCCTCTTTCACCCAAGCTGTTCTCCTTTGGAATGCACAGGGTCAGGGCACCCAGCAGAGCTGAAGTTTGCTTCAGCAGTCCCTTAGATCAGCCATGTGCTGCACAATGGGAGCTGGATGCAGATTACATTGTGGTCTGAGCTGAGACAGTGAATGGGGACTGCAGTTCCAGGAGATGGTCTGATTAAAACACATAAGCCTTTCATCTGTGTTTGAATCCTTGTTTTTAGATTACAGTGCACTAGGCTGCTCCGGAAAGCATCTGGACAACAGAGACCCAAGCACCTCTGAGGCAGGAGATAAAGGTGAGATTAAAGAGGAAAAGAAGAATTCCATTTTTTCATTCTCTCAAATTGATAAAAATAGCCTTTAATTTTTATTTTATTTTACTTCCATTTTTTTGAAAGGAGAGGGGAAAAATATTGACATGGGACCGTAACTCATAAGACAAAGAAGGGATACACAGAGACCATGTCTTCAAGATTTGTTACTAAACAAACCCAGCAACAGCTCTCCCCTTTGCATGACTGTCCCACATGGGTCATACCTGCTTACAAACTGCCAGAACCTGAACACGAACAAACACCTCAATGGGCCTCTTCTGAATGGGGCTTACCTGGAAGCCTTTTTCTAGGTGTTTGAGTACTTTTGAAAGCCGAAAGAAACTCATCCTCAATATGTAGCAACCATAGACAGAAAACTGCAGGCAACTTCTGATGTAGTGCTGGCAGCAACAGCAGTGCAATGGCACCATTTTTCCTAAGTGATGCAGTATAAGGCTGGATTCTAGCAAGGTCTGGCATTCCTTGATACTTGGGCTGGCTAATTTGAATGGGATAAATATTCAACCATTTCTACACATCAAAGATACTGAAGTGTTTTTTCTTTATGTCATATTTGAATAAATCTACTTTGTCAGAATTCCCTCTTCCTTGTGCTTTCTGTAAACTTTCCAATTATTAAATCCAATGCAGGTGTTCACAGACAGTACATTTCAATAGCAGTTTTGTTCTGTATCAGGTTTTATATCTTACTCCACAGTATCAAACTCAAAAGCCTTCTCAGAGTGCATGAAGCAATCTGATAACTGTCTATCCATCCCATTCGGTGTGTCCATCTTTCTCCAGAGAAAGGTGTCTGCAGTGCAGCACATGATGCTCCTGCACACACAGCACATCCTCGCCACTGTTGGGGTGTCCTGTGGCTGGCAGTGACAACTGCTGGGCAGGGCCCAGGGAACAGGTGTCCCTTCCCCACCCATGGGGAGGAAGGGACTTTCTCTCAGCACCTCAGCTCTTCATTTGCACTGAATCTTAGGTATTAGCCACCAGCTGACAGCAACATTTTCATAAACAGACTTACACACTGGATGGGTCAGAAAGAGTATTGTGGCAATCAGTGAAAAAATGCTTCAAGATAGTGCAACAATTGCAACTCAAAACTGCCGAAAATGAACATTGAAAATGTTCAAATACTTAGAACAGAAGGAAATGTGCTCCTCTCAAAAGTCTGTGAGTGTTTCACTGCTTTCATTTTGCTCAAGGTTGGAATTAAAGCAACACGAATATTGTCTTAAGTTGGGGAAAAGGTGAACCTATAGGTGAGAACTAAGATGAAACTGCTCTACTGTGAAGATTTGGTCTAACATGCAATTTGTATTCTTTCCAATACTGCTTAGTTCCTAATCTTTGCAGCAGAAAAATTAGCATTGGAGAAAAGCCTCATAATCCACTGAGATGGACACTCAGAAAATAATAACCATTAATTCAGAAAATGAATAAGCCTGTAATTCATCATAACTTCTCCATTCTAGATTAAGTTTAGATTAAGAGGACCCTATACTCTCAGTTTCGCCCCCCTTACCCCCCCTTCTTTTTTTCTCTTCTTAGTTTTCATTAAAGTCACTTCTATTTCCCTTTAAAAACTTCAGGTTCTGTTTAGCAAAGTGGATGCTTTGTTTATAGGGCTTCTCATGTAACCTGGAACCACCAGGAGCTCTCCTGTAATTAGCTCTGGTAGTATGACTGTGCATTTTAATTTGAATACTTGACTGATCTTCCTCCACTTCTGAGACATGACCTTCATATACACTTACTGCAGATATATAGACAAAAAAAAAAGATATTTAAAAAATTTCATAACAGTGTTTTCTCCTTACCTAAGTTTATTTTTTTGGGTTCAAACTGGCTACCAGTCTTCTAAGAGTCCTTGCAATATTTTGTGTTTGGGTTCCAGTGCTTAAGGCTGCCATGAGGCCAAGGAATGAATACACCAGGGAGAGAGGGAGCCCTCTTTGTGCCAGTTTTCCCAGTATGGGTCAGTTTTCTGTATTCCATGAAGGGACCATGCTGGCCACAGCCATTAACAGACATGCACAGAAACACTGATGTTGTTTGGCAGGTGTGCAGCTCCCCATCGGTGAGCGCAGCACTGCTAACCCCGAGACGGGTGTGCTGCCTGCAGCAGGCCGTGGGAGCCTGGAGCTGCTGGCAAGGAGCAAGCGCCAGATCTCATCAAACTCACCATATATTCCAAACATACACATCATGCAAATTTGCTGAGAGAAATCTGCATCAGTGGGTGTGCACTACCATACATGTTAATGTAAATTTACTCTCTCACTGAGTTTGTGGCAGTGATCAACAAAGTTGGGGTAGAACTAGATTGCGAGTAACCTTTCTCCTCCCAGCACCTAACACAAAGCTATCACACATCTAAACAGCTCCTCCTTCTGGAACTGCAGTTGCTTGGGGAGACAGGTGCAAAAATGCTCAACAGATAATGCTGTCAACACTGGCAAGCAGGGCCACCCCAAGCAAGGAGCAAAGTGCTGGAGTCAATAGTCCCTGTGACGCCATCGGCTGGAATAAAGCCTGGATAGTCCAGGCTGTGCTTTACTGGTAGCTTAACATCTTCAAAAGTAATCTGTTTGTGCTGAAGAAAGCTAGCTGCTGTGGGTTAAAGCACTGTCAGACCCTGCAGAAGGGGTGGTGGTGTCCCCCAGGCAGTGAGAGCCAGACTGGGGCAGACCCCGAGTACCTGGAGTGCAGAGCAGTCCATGTCGCTGACACCCAGCACGGCCAGCGGTGATGTGCAGCACAGGAAAATACTGCACAAGGCTTTGCCAGACTTCCTCCTCTGAATCCACCAGCCTGTGTGGAGCCCATGCTTGGCCTTAAGAATGTGACAGCCACTTGGTGTCGGAGGAAGGGCAAGGAGGCCACTGTGGGTCTGGCCATCCTCTGAGAAACCAGACCTCTGTGAAGTGTAAAATCTTCCTTACTTGGCCAGCTGCTGACTTGCTTACAGAGCATCCCAGGAGTGTGGACCAGGTGTAGGGTAGCTAATGGTGCCTAGGCCAGTAGCCTTTGGTCTCTCTTTGAGTCCAGAGTCTCTCCCTGCTGAAGAGCTCTTGTCCTCATGCCTCTTGTCTCTGCTAAACCCTGATGTGTCCTGTGCCCCCACGTGCTTGGCAGCAGCCTGCTGTGACTCTGGGTGTACTCTGCCCTGCAGGGGAACTACTGTGATTTAGAAGGCTGTGATTCCTGTGCTGGGCCTGACATGTGCCAAAGCAATAAAGTACTTCTCATTATTAACACCCATGGGATGGTCTCACAGGTCCAGCCTGCTACCTAACATACATCTTTAAGTGCATGCAGACAGAAACACCAGGAAAATAGCTTTCAGCTGAGCCTGGATCCTTTCCCCAGGAATGTGATAATCCTGATTAGCTGATACTGTGGACAGACTTCACTTACCTGTCAAACAAGCTCTGCCACTATATGAAATGAACAAATCCACTTCCAGCCTCAAAAGGGGGTTTAACTTGCTGTTTCTTTAAATTAAGCCTGCACTGCCTCAAACTTCTACTGAAGTGTCAGCAGGTATATTCCAAAAATTACATCTGTAGAAATTACTGCCTTCCCCTCCTGCCATTCTCTGTTCATCCATGTAGATTCTAATTCTGAAAAATAAAGTTATCTGCTAATGATGGTCATCTAATCTCTATTCTGAGATCTGACAATCTGCAGGGCTGGCTCTAACAGCCTGGGTGAAGTGATTACCACTCAGTGATGTACCAAAACAGGGGGAAGATCCACACTTTGCCCAGATATTTTGCTCCAGATTATTCATCAAAAGCAAAGTTTTGTGCTGTGGTACTGTTCAGTTGTGTAGCAAAGATCCCAGACTTTTTTCATAGCTCTGTGAAAATTAGTTGCATAATTCACTGCATATCTCAAACCCGTCTTTATTTGAAGGCTCGTGTCCACTCTCCAATTGTTCTTATGTTCACCACACCTTAATAATAACTACAGCAAGTATCAGCCTTGGTCCCACACAGCCACTCGCTCACTGCCCCTCCAGCAGGAAGGGAAGAGAATGGGAAGAGTAAAAGTGAGAAAACTCGTGGACTGGGATAAAGACAGTTTAATAGGACAGAAAAAGGAAAAAAAAAAAAAGATAAAAGAATTCAAATAAACAAAACAAGCCATGCTCAAGGCAATTGCTCATCACTGTTGACTGATGCCCAGCCAGTTCCTGAGCAGTGGCCCCCAGCCATCTTCCCCTGGCTTTACATGCTGAGCATGATGCCACATGTTGGGGTCAACTGTCCCAGCTGGGTCACTTCACAACTCCTTGTGCCCCTCCACTCTTCTCACTGGCAGGGCATGAGAAGATGTAAAGTCCTTGACTTGTATAAACACTACTTAGCAACAACTAAACCATCAGTGTGTTATCAATATTAACTTCATACGAAAACCAAAACACAGCCCTGTACTAGCAAGAAAATGAACTCTACCCCAGCCAAAAGCAAGACAGCATCTTTCAGAGAGACCATTCAGCTTTGGAATGTATTTCACCCCAATTAAATGTCACTTGGCCTGCTTGCTGCAGGAGACATGTCATTTTGAACTCCCTCAGCACTGCTCTGCCCCTCTCTTCTCAGGGAGGCTTGCCATGCTGCTTTCCACAAGATTATGTTAGAAATCTCTCAACAGAAACAAAAATTCCTCATCAGATTTGTTAAACAAGGAAAAGGGGTGATGAGCACACAGATGTGGGAAGGTGTGGTGCATCCTTGCGACCTCCCAGGCCAGGATGTGCCTGGTGCTGGCTCTCCTGGCTAGCCAAGCTGCTGTGTCGGCACTCAGAGCCGTCTGCTGGCAGAGTCCCCTGTGCACCAGGACCATGGTTACCTCCTGGAGGGGCTGGAGTGGCAAAACCCTTTTCTAGGCACAACACCGAGCTGCCTGTGCTGTACAGGCTCCACTGCTGGAACAGGGGTGAGAAACTCATTTGTTAAGAGGTCACATTTCCTTTGTAGTTTTGGGGCTTTCTCTTTTCCATCAAATAAAAATTCCACTCCAAGTGAAATGAAAACCCAGTGAATATATTTTTCTTGAATAAGTATAAATCTAGGTGTGATTTTGTGTGCTTAGAGATTTCTGTACTGTTCTCCAGCTGTATGCATATTTTGGGTTATAAATTTACTTATTTTCTATTAAATTCTGCAATTATATTTAGCAAGACAATCAAAAAACTTTTGGGAATGATGTCTATTTATATGTTTCTACTATTTATAAACTAATGATATATGACAGACTGCACAAAGAGAAGATAATTTCAATAACTAAATTTTCTGAAGAAGGCTATCCTACATTAATCCTGCATGACACCTTAAAACAGTTTCTAAGAGGGAAATTCATGATTATTTGAAAAATTTAAGATGTTGTATTGTAGGAAAGGTAAATTGGTCTCTCTTTCAATTTGCTTAATGCTATGAAACTCTATATCTCTCCTCATTCCTGCTTTTTAAAATATCAGGCAGCAAGAAAAGTGGGAAATAAATGGCTGCTGTTTTAAGAAGTGATGACTTTGCCGAGGCTCCGATTCTCCCTGGGGGCTGCTCAATGCTTAAAGCTGAAGTCAGTGGCTCAAGGATGGTCTTGGCACCCAGTGCATCATCCTGCTGATGCCATGATGATTTTTTGCTTTTCTTTTATACCCCCTTTTATACACTCTTTTATATAGCTTTATATATTCCTTGTGCCTTTAGCCTACGTAGTTATAATTCTTTAAGTTCGATAACTCCCCTTAGACCAAGTATTTTGTTAAGTTTAGAGACCAAACATTCTAAAAACCCAAAGAAACCAAGGTCCTCTCCAGAACACATTCTGTAAACAAATATAAGCCCATCCAGGGGGAGGGACCCTTGGGTGGGGGGTCTCACCCGAGTCCCTCATTGGGGAGCCTTTGATAGATATGCTAATTTTTGCAAGGCATATAATTGTATACTCATCACATTGTGACCGGCCATTTTCTTCGGTGGGGACATCGGGGTGCATTTCAATGTGCATTTCAACGCACCTAAGGATCCTTAAATAAATACCAAGGTAAAAACCCTTTTTCCCTCCTAACTGTGTGCAGCTCTCTTAATTTTAACACCAGGAAAGGCATCACTGCCAGCAACAGACTGTGCTCGACACCGACACTGGCACCACCTGAGCTCGAAGGCAGGAGGCAGAGCTGGACCAGGAGCAGGTAAAGCCAAGAGGGATCTCTGGAGCAAAACCTGCTGCTGGAGAACTGCAGTGCAGGCTGCAGGACCAGCTGAGGCTGAGAACACAATAAGTCTGCAAGTAGGTTGTCTGCCTGGTGACCCATCATCTCACAAAATACAGCAGATCCAGACTGGAGGTACGAGGTCCTTTCGATACACAATGAAAACACCATCAGTACTGCAGCTGTAATCAGCAGAAGAAATTTACTGATGACATTTTATAGTGAAGTGCAGAAAATAAAAAATTCTTTTCCCCCCAAAGATGGATATATTGCAATCTTCCTTTAGTAGATATGGAATGAAGCTTGGATAAAATTTATCAGCGGGCTGAACTGCTTGGTGAAATTGAATATGCACAGTTTTAAAGAAAAGTATACTCAGACTTTTATGGGGATGATAGCTATCTGTGTATGAAAATAATAGTACAGTAGCAAAATACAGTAATCTGAATGGATCCCACTTTCCTATATGTAGTGAGAATGTATCTGAGATTACTTGAAAAATCCATTAAAATAGCTTGGGTGTTGTGCTTTCATTAAATGCAGAACTTTTTCTTCATTGAATTGTTTTCATCATATCCTGAATAAAAAAGGTAATGTTGTTTTTGCTGATTTGTGTAATTCAAAATTTTAAATTCAAAGCACACATACAAACCCATCTTTTTAAACAGAAGTTTTAACCAAAATCAGGCAGCAAAGGAATCATCTCCTGATGATGAGTGACTGAATATATTACAGTTATATCCATAGAAGCCTATGGAGGACCACCATTATCATCCTCCCAGAGATTAAGTACTATGTTGTGCTCATCCTTCTGCCACAGAATCACGGGGTGGTTGAGGTTGGAGGGGACCTTCTGATCAAGCTCAAGCAGAGTCACCTCGAGTTGGTTGTTCAGGCCCATGGCCAGAGGCTTTTTGAACATGTCTCAGAATGGAGAGTCCACAACCTCCCTGGGCAGCCTGTGCCAGGGCTTGGTCATCTGCACAGTGAAAAGGTGTTTCCTGATGTTCAGAGAGAACCTCCCGAGTTTCAGTTCATGCCCATTGCCTCTGGTTCTGTCACTGGGGACTGCTGAGAAGAGGCCGGCTCTGTCCTCTCTGCACCTTCAGATATTTATATACATGGATGAGATCCCCCTGAACCTTCTTTTCTCCATGTTGAACAATCACAACTCTCATCCTTTCCTCATAGCTGAGATGCTCCAGCTCTGTCATCATCTTCATGCTCTCAGCTGGACTCTCCTGTATGTCCATGTCTCTCTTGTACTGGGGAGACAAGAACTAGACAAAGGACTCCAGATGTGGCCTCAGTGGTGCTGAATAAAGCAGAAGGATTCCCTCCTTCAGTGTGCTGGCAATACTTTGCCAAATGCAGCCAAGGATACCATTAGCCTTCTTTGCAGTGAGGGCATGTTGCTGATTCAGGTTGAGCTTAGTGTTCACCAAGACCCACAGGTCCTTTTCTGCCAAGCTGCACTCTAGCTAGATGCTCCCAGCATGTACTGGTGCCTGGGGTTGCTCCTCCTCTGGTCCAGGACTTTTAGCCTTCTTGCTGAGCTTCATGTGCTTTACACCAGCCCATTTCTCCAGCCTGCTGAGGTCTCTCTGGATGGCAGCACATCCCTCTGCCATATCAGCCACCTCTCTCAGTTTTGTGTCATCAGCAAGCTTGCTGAGGGTACACTTTGTCCTACTGTGCAAGTCATTAATGAAATTGTGAGCAGGGTAGGATGCACTACTGCTCCTGGGATACACCACAAGTGACTGACTGCAAGCTGCACTTGGTGCCACTGACCACTACTCCCTGGGGATTTCCATGCAGCTGGTTTTCAACTCACCTCACTGTCTGCTCCTGCAGCCCATACCTCATCAGGTATCCTTCTTTAGGACAATCTTGCAGCAGTGTTCAATGACTCACTGAAGTCCAGGCAGACATATTCACTGTTCTCCCACCATCTATCAGGACAGACATTTCATCACAGAAGTTTATAAAATTGGCCAAGCATGATTTCCCCTTGAAGAACCCATGCTGACTGCTCCCACCATCACTGGAGATGTTTGTCACACATTTTCTCATGTGGGACTATGAATCTGGCAATTTCATCTCTGCATATATTCTCATTTGCAACAGTACATACCACTGACAAGAAATTTTTTACAAGTCTTGTACTACTGATGATATTGTGTATTTCTTCTCATTTTCTTTATGTAGTCTTCATTTGTGGTAGCCTTTGCAGTTCCTAATCATCATTTCTTTATGTACCCAGCTCCTTCAGAAAGAAAGCTGTTTATATTCAGCATATTTAAGGCACTGCAGCATTATATGTTCCAATAAAGACTAATCCAATTAATGAAATGGATCTTAGGTTGAATTACAACCACCCAAGTATTAATGGATTTGTTGCACTGGTACACCACAGGATGGGTACAGGTCTCCTCTCAAACTACCTGCTTATGGGGCTGGCATTTACAGCCAATGACAACTGCAGTTTATAAACCCATAACCAACACCCTGGGTCTTAAATTTAACTGTGGCTTTCCATGTAGCTTGTGCATTTCTGTATTTCACTTTCATTGTTCCCCACCTGCTCTTTTTTCCAGACTGAATCTCATTTTATTGCCTACTTATGCCTCTAAATTCTGCAGGTCTCTTTTTATTATTTTGCCATCTATCCTGGGTTTTGCAACATCTTACAATTTAGTATGATCTGCAAATTTAATTACTGTCATGTTTGCCAAAGACCATAAAGAGCCAAGTCAATTATATGGCCAAAAAAGAAAAAAGGAAGCCTTTATTATGCTATAAATGCTCTGTTAAAAATCCCACTCAAAAAAAAGTACTACAGGTTTCTTGGACTTCACAGATGTAATTGCAAAGGGACCTAGATGATTTGCCTACATCATTCGTGCCATTTAAAAAAAAATTAAAATGTATTATTAGCAAAAGTAAATATTAAAGGGATTAAAAATGGGACTTAACTCCTTTCTATGCAGCTAAAATATGCCAAACAGGGTAAGACAAGCATTCATAGTCCACTCTTTGCTATGACATATAAATTAAACTGACCACAGTGTTACTGGAGCAGAATTGCCTCAAATTGGTTCACACATTAAGGGCAAATGCAGGACACCAATTAATAATTTGTTTTATTTTATGTCTATTTTCTTTTTTATGTTTTGTTTTTAATATTTCCAATATGTGTTATGTGAATAGTACAATTGTGTAATGCTTTGGTCCAATTGACAGCATTTCAGCAAAGTCTATAATTCTCTGTCATTATTATCTCTGAGCTATTTTGAAACTGGTAGGAACTAGAGCAGAGTA
Organism: Oriolus oriolus; assembly: GCA_013400235.1. Taxonomy (NCBI): domain Eukaryota; kingdom Metazoa; phylum Chordata; class Aves; order Passeriformes; family Corvidae; genus Oriolus; species Oriolus oriolus. The sequence goes on along the minus strand of VXBT01002535.1, from coordinate 2,032,128 downwards.
ACCTTCATTATTTGACCAGGAACAACAGCAATTACAATTTGGTCTCTGACTGAGGTTAGAATAGATAAATTGAGCTAGATAATGATTGCAATCTTTCAAATTCATCATTAGCTCTAACTGCATTTCTAATGCAGAAGACCGGATTATTGGGCCTGACCATGATAGCTGCTCCTGACTTATGCTACAGCAACATCACTAAGCTCACTCCTCTTTAAGACCTCTTGTTCTTAAAGAGCACAACCTGAGATACACTAATAGGTATTAATTTTATGAAGTAATTCAAGACTTTGAAAACCCATTTTCAGTGTTCAGCCTGAGTACCTGATTTTCAGGCAGAGTTGCTCTCCCTTGGCAGAGAAAAGAAAATCCCCCTTTCAAGTAAAACATATGCAGAAAGTCCTTTGGTTAATGAAAGTATGTAAACTAAGACAAGCAATTCAAAAAGTTATGAATGTGCCCGAGTCCCACTAACATCCATGTCTTGCCCATAAACGCAGAGTGCATGCAAATTTCTCCATGGAAAAGTTGATTTTATATCCTTGGTTTAACTATAGTTAGGATTTATTTCCTCAACTGATTTTGCCTATAAGTCTGTTACCGGTGTCTTATTGACAGAGAGGTGCAAAGTTACAAATGAGAGAGAAGACCAGCCAAGTGTAACGGGCTGAGTGAGGTCAGGGCACTGGCCAGCCGTGTTGGAAGCCTGAGCCCCTGTCGCTGCTCATGTCAGTGTCTGTCTGTCTTGCAAGGACTCTTGGACCAGATATAAGGAAAACTGCTCTCATATTGCCTAGTGTGTAACATATAAGACTTTAATGCCTTGATTCTGTTGCCCAAACACAGGTACTCAGTGCCATGTAAAAAACCCAGGGGTTTGGGGGTCATTCATACAGGGCCCGTGGGGATGACAGAAGATCCCCTTTCCCTCACAGATTTGTGCTGATCTGTGGAGGCAGATAGATGGTCCAATGTGGACACCCGAAGGCACCATAAAGGGGGTTTGATGGCTGTGTGTAGAGCTTTCACAGTGCTCCAGACATCACAATGGCTGCAAAGATTCAGAGCACTCAGGCACATTCATTTTACACATTTAGTAAATGTTTTTATCCTGATTTTTTAGAAAGACATAGCTGACACAGACATAGAATTAGCAAATTGTCCTAATCGATACAAGCGCCTACTATCAGCTTAAAAACCATTAGGTGTTAATTATGAGACACCACAAACACATCACTCAGGCGGCTCCTCAGCAGAAGCTCCTGTGCTCCACTCAGCTCCCAGCCCACGCTCCCTCCCTCCCTCAATCTTACTTCTCAGTCAGTAACAATTGCTTTTGTGAGACATTTATTTTTTCACGGTTTCAAGTTTCTCACTTGAAGCTCTGCCCTTCAAACTCTCAAATGAAGTGGTGGCTAAATTCTGCTCTCGCCCACCTGGGTACTGTGTAAATGGCGCTTCTCACTCCAAAAGTATTTGGAGAGATTTCTGATGGACTTTGACTTGTGTATGTTTATTAGCCTCCCATGGAAGGCTGTACAGATGCTGAGGGCTGGGTAATGAGACATTACCTGGGGTGTGTGAGAGGGAAACTGTATAGAAAACTTCAGCACAGTGGCCTCCAGGAAAGGAGATATTTTACAGGAGATATAAAGTGAAATGTTAGAGATGAAAGAGAGGGGGAGACACAGTGAAACCCATGAAAGATGTGCTGACATAATCATACAGTGTCTTTCTGGAAGGCATTCAGACGCCATGGTAATAGGCGTGATGATCAAGGTAGGTCACAGAAAGCTGTAAACTAAACCCAGTATTTCTGCTGGTGCAATCTGCTCTGGAGGGTGCTGTAGGGCTCTGGTGCATTCAGAGGCTTGAAGAGAACCCAGGGACAGGTGATGGCCAGTGGCTGAGTGAGACCTGGCACTTGTTTCTATCCTTCATAGACAGGCACAGGGTATGAGAGAAACAAGAGAATATTCGGTGTTACAGAGTGGTCTGTTGACAATGTGGCAGATGTCACTCAGATGTCTCCTCTCTGCTCAGAGACCCGCCTGCTGTGGTCAGTGGTTGTTCTGAGCCACTGCCAGGAGTAATGGCATTACAGGCAAAGTTCAGCATAAGCTGAGTTCAGTGTTTTTTCAGAAATGAGCATCTTAGGTGTAGCATCAGCAGAACAACAGAAAGGTTTTCAGAAATTAGCATCTTAGGCATAGCATCAGCAGAACCACAGAATATTCTGTAGCTTATTCAGGTCTTCAACTCTGACATGTAGAAGTTAGACTAGATCTGAGAGCCTCAGCCCTCTCTGCCACCCATTGAGAAAAAGAAAAAAAGATTGAAAATTATTTACTCATTGAGAGAGCTGACTTGTTTGGTTTTACAGATAACAATATCTTAGCTATTCCAATTCAAAGGAGTAATTAGGCAGCTGGACCAGATCAGTGTCGGAGTACAAACACCTGTTTATGTATTTCCAGCTGTTTTCTGCTGGAATTATTAACAAATATGTTGCACAAACATCTTTACAGGCATTTCAAGATCACCACCATTTTCTTTCTCACTTCTGAAGAAAATGCTGTACTCTAAGCTTCCTAGAGAAATAAAGTGGGTGCTAGCGCAATGATGGCACTTAAGAATTCCCACCCTTTTATTCTTTTGTGTATTTGCTTTTCACACCTGAAGGAAACATAACATGAAAGGGAGAGAGAGGCAGCAGATAATGAAACAACAGCTTTATTCAAATGGGTGAAGGCAGTTTATTCATTTCTAAAAGAGAGAGGATGCCAAAAGTCTGCTGTAAATCTGAATGTCAAAATTGCTCAGAGCTCAGTCTACCTCCACAGCAACAGCAAGCTTTATGTACAGCTTTCTGACACTTACAATGCCATTCACAAATATTTCTAAGCAAAGGTTGCAGTCAGCTATTATTCTGTTTATTCCAGAAGTGCTCAGGGGCTGGCTGAAAGCAGAGCCCTGTTGTGCCAGGCGTTGTACAAACAAAGCCACGGAGACAGCCGCTGCCGCGCTGGCTTTGCTTGACTATTGTTTTGCTAAAGTGCAATTTCAAATGTGATGCAATTCTCCTGGCTATTAACAAGAGGAGGAAATACTGTGTCTTGATTTGTGTCAGTTTGTTAGATGGGTAGGGCAAGCAAATAAAAAAGAAACTACATATTTTTACATATTGAGGACAAATGTTTAGTTAAAACCAGTAACTGATGTGAGACTCTCAATTCATTTGAGGCTGGAAGCATTTATTTGGAGAGCTCCAATTGGGGAGCTGACGGGGTGTTGGGGAGGTGTCATGGTTTAAACCCAGCTGGAAATATGCCCCAAGCAGCCACTCCCCTCTGCCCACTGCCTCCCATGACAGAGAGACAAAAGGTAAAGATTCCGAGTCGAGATAAGAACAATTTACTGGAAACAGCAATGAGATAAGAAAACCAACGGTAACAGCAACAATGCTAATAACAAACAGTGTATAAAAGAGGGTGACTGCATGTAAAATGCTCACGGAGCCTGACCTGGCCCACTGCCACGAGGCTGATGCCTGAAGTGGCTACCTAGAAACAGAGACTAGACAGGAGTGAGAGAATAAAGGTAGGTATTTATTTGAAAGCCTTCAAAGGTACGGCCTGGGGAGCCAGAGGCTATTCCAAAAAGGACCCCAAGATGGACCCCCAAGATGGATGACAGGTTACAAGTTTTTCACACTCTTATAGGTTTGGTCTATTTGCATATCAGGGTTAATTCTCCAATTAAAGCTTCAGTTAATGATGTAATTTCCCCAAGCTTGCTCCCCTCTCCAAGATGTTGGTTTACACATTTTGGGCCTAGGACAGTCTGGGTATCCTTGGAGAGCAAACCTAGAGAGGTTTGTTATGCCTATCTTAGCATGAGAGAACAGCAGCTAACAGGTCACAAGACACTTCAGAGTTACACACTAAGCAGTACGGAATTAGCAAAATGTAAAAGTAAAAATTAAGGCATCAAGGCCAACAAGAAAGACAAAGAACAGACTGGCCCCTGGTGCCTCCCTGTGAAGGTTTTTCTTCCCAGCCTGAGGGAAGGATCCCACTGCTGATAAACTGTGCTGGCAGCGTGGGGCTGGCAGAGGCCATCAGGAGCTCAGCTGAACACTGTCCTGACCTCAGAGACAAGTTTTGAGAAGGAGGAATCCAAGTTTTCCTGTTTTATTGAGGCAGAAGTTGCAGGGACAGAGATGCTGTGAAGGATGGTATTTTCCACATTGCTTTTTATTCCACTCTTTATATGTAAAGATTTTTTCTGCTCGCTGATTACATAGCATTTAAAATAAGAACACATTTCATAACCGAGTGTAAAGCTTGGGCTGGAGAATGCATCCAAAGGGTCCTTTTGTTACACACATTCAGGCATAAGCGGGTGAAGGAGGTTCCAGTGTCTCACTACCTGAATGTTGCATTTCTTTAATTTGCTACAGAAAGGAACCAAACCTCCACTCTCCAAATACCTTTTCCATTTTAAAGTAATTTTCTTACCTGTTTTCTTTAACTCACCATACCCCATCTTTTTTCACATTTGCCTTTCTGTTCACTTGGAGGGATGCCTGGCCCCAGCCCTACACATAACCTTAACCCTATCCCAGCAGGCACAGAGAAGCTGCAGCTGCAAGCTGAGGACATGGATGCGATGATCACACCAGATGTGAAAGCTGGTTACTGGCTGTGAACTTTTCTCTTGGGAAAGGTGCTAAGCACCCCTCCCTAACCAATGCGGTGTGTTAAGGTTTCATGACAGGTCACCTCAGAGTCTGGGACTTTGCCATGCTTTTAGCAAAACTGTCAGGACAGACTGGCAGTGCTAAATCATACATGTGGAAAACAGACCTTAAAACTACCTGATAGCTAATAGGCATCTAAACATATTTGACAGAAGCACTCAAATGTCTGTCAAACTATAGGAAGAGAAACTGAAATAGTCTAATCATCTGGGGACACAGGTATTTACAGGGCTGTGAGACAGTGAACGGCCATCATTTCTAGACAGCCGGAGCCACTTCCCAGTGGGATCCCCTGGCTAAACCAATGCAAGGCACTAATTCTGGTGCCAATGCCCTGGCAATGTGTAACCAAGACAGGGAGAGGAAGTTTCTCAGTCTGAAGGGCAGGCTACCAGAGTGAATGATGTGTCTGTGCTGGCTCAGCCATAGCTGTTCCAAGCCATGGAGAAACTACTACTCTTCTCTGTGCCACAAGCAAGAACAAGGCTTGAGATGACTGGATATTGGCCAGGACACTCCAGAAGAGGCAATTTTTAGGATGACAAAACTCATTGCAAATTATCGCTTTTCATTACTTCAAAATGTATCTGCCAGTGACACGATATTGTGATACAGCTTCTTAAAACCTCCATCATGCAATTTCTGGCGCAATGGTGACCCTGGCAAGTTTCTCAGACAGGAGGATTTTGTTCAGTATCTCTCTGCTGTGTATCAGTTTGTCATGAAACGTTGAGCATGTGTTGTTTAATGTCAGGCAGAAGCACAGCTTGGCTACTGCTTATGCTCCTTCACCATTTCCCTTCTCATCAGAGCCTGCTCATTTCCTGAGCAAGTGTTCATTTCATTTGTGTGCTTGCAGTAAGCACCAAGCAAAATCTTCCCATTCTAACAGAACCTCTAGGGAAAAACCAACAAAATTATAATTTTATGACTGATGAATTTAAAAATACCCCAGGAGATGTTGCTGGCAACGTCAAAAGCAAAACTGTGATGAATGATGACTTTCTGTTTACCTGCCTTTGCAAAGTGTGTTGGGATACATCCTCTGGCAGAAGTACCATCTCCTCTGGGATTATGGAGGAGATGAGCTAAACACTCACTTCAGGTTTAACAGAGATGGAAGATTTTCTCAAGTAGCGGATCTCATAAATATATACATATATATATACATATATATAAAGTACTTGTCTGTAGTCACCAGAAGCATTGTGATTTCTGTATGGTTTAATTCCTTCAGAATAAGAGAAAGTGAAAATGTTTTGACTTTGCAAGATCCAGGAATACAGGCATCTGTGACACTGATGAAAGATGAGTTCTAAATATAACTCTCTCAGAACTAGAGAGGGATAATCATGACAACCAAAGATTTTTGTTTTCTAATAACAAATGGCAGCTGGATTAAGACATTGGGTCACCTATGCCCAGAGCACTTACTCAAATCTTTCATTTTCTAAAGTTCAGCTGGCAGCAAGGTCCTCTCTTTGAATTATTTTGATGTCTTTGGTATTAATCCGTGTGGCACACAGTAAATATTCTTTTTGAAAATGCAGTTCAAATTATTCCTCCACCAAAAAATATTCAAGACACAGTTCTGAGAGTCTGCAAATATTTGAAGTGACTTGGAGTCATTTGACAAATTATCTTCCAAAAACATCTGTGCTTAAATTCCCTGCTAAGGTAACACACACTGCTTCCTATCAACAACTTCTGCAAATTGCTTTCTTGCACTAAGAAACCAAACCCACAGAAATGCCAATTATTCTAAATCCAAAAGACACAGTGAAAACACATTCTGCAAAATGACAGCTAGGTAGTAGAGCTTTATTTATAATTGTAAAATAAATATCTGTTAATCGACACCGGGAGTACCAATTTCTATCCTCCATTTAGGTGCAATTTCAGCTGCCTAACTCATCAGCAGCTTGCAGCAATGCCTGCTAATCAGTTGCAGTCACATTAGACAAAATACAATTCATCCGATATGGCAGTAATTAAATCATACTCCAGGGAAAAGATAACAGTGATTTATAAGATATCTTGAGAAATTATAATTATTACTCCATAGGGGTTCTATTCTACCAGGGCTTAAATACTTCTAAGGCTTTGTAGAAAATATTTAATTTGAAAAAAAGCTGCTAAAGATAAAAGTAAACAAAAACTAAATGCTGCTAATCTTATCCATCACTCACATTTCTGGCACTATTGCAGCTCTTTTGCTTTAACTTTATCCTCAAAGTGCTTTACCTTGTCTCTGGAAGCTGCTAGATTATTCACCAAAACTGAAGCGAGCACATGACTCTAACTGATTGTGGCTTGATAGCTCTTGAGTAGGTGAAAAGGTTGGCCAAGGCCAAGAACACTGAGCCAAAGGGAAAAGCTCCACCTGTGGAGTGGAGTGAGGAGCCCAATACCTAGAAAGGGCATCTAAAGTACAGAGAGCAAAAAAGAGATAGGAAAATCCAGAGTTTGGGAGAAGGAAGCAAGAGGCCAAATCTAACATCACCTAATAAAATTGAAGTTACTGTAATCTGCAAAAAAAATGAGACTTGTCTTGAGCCCCAGCTCTGTTGAACAGCACTGGATCTCTAAGTTCTGTACCTGCATTCAGGATATCAGTAGGAATTATGGGTCTCCTCCTGCTCTATCAGTGTCAGTTGTTTGGGGGTTTCATTTCATCTTGGTTTCTTTCAAAGCACCACTAAATACTTTAAAAAATCTGAAAATTAGATAAGACATTCCTGCACACAAATTTTTTGCAATGCTCTAATACAAAGCAGCTTTGCTGGATTCATTTTAGTATTTGGTATTTTACGTAATGTGTAAAATGAATGAGAAAGAAAAAATAGATAGGTCTTCTGTCAGTGCTTATTGGAATGAATTTGAGAAGCTCAGATCTTACCATGCCTGTTTTGGTCTTTTTCATGGAATCTTTTTCTGGTAAAGAAATCAGACGTAGAGCCCTGAACATATTTCCCACCTTTTCTTCCTCTGGTACAATGGGCAATTTGTGACAACCACCACACAACTCGTGGACAAGCACTTTGTGACTCTGGTGATTCACTACCACTAACCTTGTCAGTTTAGTTTAAAATCACTTCAATTAGCATTTCAATGTGAGATTATTCCTCTTCATGGTAAAGTCTGATGCAAATATCCATTTTGCTCTTCTGCTGCATCATCACTTACCCTGAATGAATGTCCTTTTACCCTTCGATTATCCATCAGACCCTCTAATTCTTTGGTTGTTCAAAGGTAAAAAAAGGGTCAAAGCAAGTTAGCACAGATAGTCCAAAAATGTGCAAGAAGTGTTTCTCCAATTGTTTGCTTTCCAGCTTTATGAAGTAATGTGTTTCTGTGGGACTCTTCTCACATAATTTAAATGCATTTTCCACCTATACAGAGTTGTTAGAACTCAAAACTATACCATCTCCTTATGAAGAACTGAACTTTCCTAACCCGCTTTTATGACAAATACAAATAGACAGAAATTTAAAATGAAAGAAAATATAGTAGAGTTCAAACAGGGTTGAATATTGGATATCAAATTAATAAAAATTCCGTGCCATGACTTTTTTTGAAGAATATGAAAGAAATACAGCACACTTTCTTCCTCAGGAGCTGAACGCTTTGCAAATCACATTCCCCTGACGATACAGCAGCATTTCACATCGCCAGCAGCTAGGCTGGATCTGGCTTATTAATATGGCATGATAATAGGTAAGTTCTGAAACAAGCACACCATTGCGTAGGTGTAACTGCGCTATTTATCAGCACCCACAGGGTCTGTGAGAGAGCACCGACTACTCCATAGCACCGCGTCGTTAGCCAAGTAATGGACATCCAGCAAGTCCAGGTAGATAAGATATGGGGCAAAATGGGGACAGCAGCTGTCCCAACTGATGTGTCAGCCAAATGCTGTGCTCCTTCCCATGTCAGCCTGTTGATGCCGACTGCGGATCCACGTGCACCAGCGGTGCCAGCACTGGGCTTCTTAAATCTACAGCTCCACCAGGCAGTCTGCTGGTACCTCTGAGCAGAGACACACCTCTAACACTGCCAGGAATACAGAGCCATGTATACACTTATACTGGGTGCTGAGGACTCTCCAGGAATGTACTTCTCTCGAAGGGTCCCCCACTGCCATCTAAAAAAAGATTCAATTATTTTTCTTTTTTACATTAATTGTGGTGTTCTCTAGGCTGGTGCATGATTCCAAACAGCTATAACTGGGCTAGATGGCAGGCCATCGAAACACATTTGCACCCAAAGAGGTGGTTATTGGTTGGCCCACACAGAGAACAATGAAGTATTTTAAATTCTGAGGAGGTGATGAACAAATTTTTTCATGCCTTAAATCCACACATGATAAGAACCAGGAAAGGATGGGCAGAGCAAACACTGGATGGTTCATACACAGGTATGCACAGATGCTGAAATTTGTTCCTCACATTTCTTGGGCCTCCTCATTTAATGACTAGAAGCACAAGTATCAAAATGCAGAGAGAAATCATTTGCTTGAATATTTTTAACTCAGGAAACTTCAAAAGAAAACCTGATCAAAGCAGCACAGATAAACGTCTGTAATATTACCCTGACTGATCTCCGTCTGAATTGCTAACATACACATTACGTGCTGAGCGCACCCTTCTACCTTGAGGAGATCTAATACATATTCGTACACACTTTCAGATTGTCAAATCTGATTTCTCCATAGTCTTTTCTCATTAAATGCACACTTTCCCCCAACAGTTATTGAGCTGCATTCACTGTTCCAGGAAGATCCCCAGATCAGCAGGGCTGGTGACTGAAAGAAGTGTTGACTGCATTGCTCACAGCAGACCATATCTGCCCCAGTGCCTAACTGCACACTCTACAGGAATGGGTTCACAATTCAACCATTTAATAACCTCCTAACTTGACTTGCTACTCAGGATCTTTATATTTTCAGGGGTCGTGGATGACGCATGCAATAACGCATTTATCTTTTTTTGGATATGGGGCACCAGGTAGCAACACTGACGTGAGGTGGATGTGCATTTTCACTTGCAAATGAAGTCTCTGACATTTATTGCCAGTGACTTCATACTGCTGAGTCATGTTTTTCCTATTTTCAAATCTTCTTTTAATTTTTAAATGGCAGTCCAGCTCAATTCTCAGTACCAGTTCTGTACATCTGACTTGCCTATAAGCAGCTGACTTGCCTATATTCAGTCGTAGCAGCCAGTTCTCTATTTTACACCTCTTCCTTTTCCTCATTTCGTATTAACTCTGGTAACAGCCATGGTTTAAAGCTGTGGGGGCTATCCAGCATGGGCAAGTACTGGAGTGACAGGCTCTAGCTCTGGCCCACAGCTCAGTGGGGAGCACAAGCTGCTTCACTTTTTCATCCCTCTGCAATGCTCCAATAAATAAACTTGGGCTTCCAAATGGGAACCTCTGTGCAATATTGAGGGGCAGAAGAAAAGCAAGCCTGGGGATATGCATGAATCCCATCTGCTTCCACCCCAGCCATGGGCAGCAGGCTGCAGACTGCCAGAGTGCACTCAGCAGATTTAGCACACAAGGGGAAGCTCAGGTTTCTCCTTCATTAACGGGGTCAGTCTTGGCTTTCCATCTGCTTCTCCAGAGTGCATGGAAGTGGCATCTATTCCCTCTCCTCCCCACAGCAAGGTGCCAAAATCTGTCTCTTTGAATCCTGGTATCCTGTGTCACCAGCCAAGCTGTGCAAGCGTTGCAATCAGTGCTGCTTTGTGCCTGGGCAGCCTCCCAGGCAGGGCTTCCCCAACGTGCCTGGGGCTTTGGTGGGCCCCTGGAATCACGGCTCCCTTTGAAAAGGGTCAGAAATTTCATTTGAGCATTTGTTCTGCCTACATCATCCTCCCAAGATTCATCCTCCACATTTCTGCCCACACCAACGTCCCTTCATCAAAAAGCAAAATGAGCATCATGGAAAATTATCCTGTATTAAGGTGTCCATACCAGTTGGTTCTGGGATGCATGGATTGTCAAAGGCTAATGAGGCTTGTTGGTGAAAACATCTGGGCTAAATTTTGTGTTGCATGGCTGCAGCCCAGCCTGATAAGGCGCTGGGTTCTGCCCTTGCCTGTTCAGCCTGCGAGAGCTGGGACTGCACCTTTCTGCCAGGTCAGTGGCAGGCAAGGCTCTGCCTCCTGCCATCCCCATCTCCAGAAGGGAGCTCTGCCTGTCAGGGAGTTCATAGATTTCAAGTCCAGTCCTCAGCTGACCTCAGGGGTGTGATGGACAGTTCTTGCCAGCAGCAGCCTTGTTTTAATTAGAAGTTGAACATTAGACAAAAAGAAAACCTGAACACCCTATCTTCAAAGTTTCACCGCTTACCTTAGGCTTAAATTTTGTGGTTTAATCGACTCTTGGTGGGAAACTGAAATGTTAATGGTTAATGACTCAAAACAATTGCCCATTTGTGGAAGGGCAGAGTGCTTTGCTGTGGCAGAGTTTGCACCCCCCAAGGGGAGGAGATGAGATTTGGGTGCACGGTAGCAAAACTGCTGATCCACATAAGGCAGAGCACGAGGCAGAGGGGGTGAACACCCACCACCAGACAGGACATTACAAGACGTACTTTGAGCCAGAAAAGAGGTGGATCCTGAGAAATGGGATTGTGCTTTTCATTATGCCAGTTGTCTTCCCCTACTTCCCTCCCCACTCCCAGGAAAGGTCATACTCACACAGGACATTCACATTCACACGTAGGCTACATTGACACCAGAGGCAGCTGTAATGTCTTAGAAGGTGTCATAAACCATCAAAGACCCCCAAAGCACCCCCAGACTCGTTTCTGAGGCCTTTCACCAGAGGCCTAGGAAAGCTCCCCACTCCGGGAAGGGACCTGGGCATTCTCACCTAGACTGAAAGTATATGAACCCATTGAAGTCTGTGTTTCACAGGCACTCCCCACACCCGACACATCAAGACTGTGACTAACACTTCAACAAGACTGTGAAGATCACTTTGCAACAATCAAGTCTTGTCACAGGGTCTATGGCTGGTGATATCTTTCTACTTTTATCCATTCTTTCTCTTTCTTTCTTTCTTTCTTTCTTTCTCTTTCTCTCTTTCTCTCTTTCTTTCTTTCTTTCTTTCTTTCTTTCTTTCTTTCTTTCTTTCTTTCTTTCTTTCTTTCTTTCTTTCTTTTTCTTTCTTTCTTTCTTTCTTTCTCTTTCCCCTCATACATTTTCTTAAGTGATATTTTTATGCTTTTATACTACTATATTCCTATAGATAGTAATAACCAAAACAGCTACATACCTGTTTTCCATTGCAAACAGATTGTTGCAAAACAAACCTGCATATATATTATAAACACTGAACATTCAGTGTTGTCTCACTCTAATCCACTCCAAGGGATGTATTACCAAGAGCCTGGGCTGCCCTTGTCTTCAGGGGTGGGTGGTAACATTCCCACACAGGAGAGTTTCAGAAAGGCAGAAGCAGTAATTTTATTTCTGCTGCAAAGTTGCTGGAACACTTTCAGGAGCTGGGAAATTGTGACAGTCAGGGCTTGCCCTTGTGCATGGGCTAGCTGGGCAGGCAGCAGGTTGCTGTGGGACCTGTGTGAAAAGAGGAGCACAGTCCCACGGCTGAGGCCAGGGTGAACCTGTACCCAAACCTGCCCAGCCTGTGGCCTGCATGTGATCCTGGGGATCTTTATTTCGGTGTTCTGTGATGGAGATTTCCCAGCCATAAAATGAGGATAAATGACATTTTTGCAGATGTCCAGCTACACATGCATAAACAGCAGCCGGCAGTCTCAGCCCTCCCCTGCACTCAGTTAACATGTATTTTAATGGCTGCATTAACCCTTGTTCACTGCCTCACTCCCACTCTCCAACGCCTTCATGGACCATCTTCAGGACAACATTTCCCAAAATCACCTTTCCTCAAGAAAACTCCCTGCTTTGGGGGAGGTGTAGACAGGCTTGTGGGTTGCTGCAGTCACTCCCATCCCCACATCCCCCGTTCTCCCTGCTGCCAGCAGCTTGTTCATATGGGGCCATACTGAGTGCGTTTGTTCAAATCTATGCTCCCAACAAGGGCTATTTATCAATCCTACAAGATTCAAAACTGCAAGACCCTGAATTTCATAGTCATTTGCAGCATCAGAAGCTGCTAATGGCCCATAAAATTTAGCAACTTCTCCATAAGCTGCTGGTTAATGAAAAATCGGTTAAATTGTTCACAGATCAGCTGGCACGGTGCCCTCTGATTCACAGGATGCTTTCCTTGGCAAAGGTTAGATTAACTGTGCTGGGGAAGAAGGGAAAGAATTTGGGGTATTTTGCTGGAGGCTGTGATTTTTCGTTGGTGGGATGAGGGCAAAGAATCCCCACACCAGCCATGCAGGATGGGATACTCTCAGACATGCCAAGAGCACTCTCAGGCACTGCCCCAGTACAGGTGCCGAAGCTTCCACTGCCAGGATTAAAGTCAGGCTTTGTGACAGGAGAGGAATTCAATTCAGTGCGGCAGTTTTGTAGTGATGGATGCACATTCAGTGAGTCCCTATTCTGATTCTGAACTGAAACCACAAAGCTGACTTTCCCCTTTCTGGGACAGCTGCACACTGAGCAATGGGGAGTCCTTGCCTGCACATTCCTGCAGCTCTTTGGGTTATGGAGGCTGAGCGAAAGGACATCACAGCACTTAGCTGGCCTCCTGCAGAGCCTGTTTTGCCTTGTGTTGTCCCTCTGCTGCTGCTGCTGCTGCCTCTCACAGCCACTGCTGCTGTACCTTGGGCCAGTTTCACGACACACACACAGAGTCCTGCGTTTGGGTGCAGGACTCTGGCTGCAGCAGAGAGCAAGGATTTGGCATCCATACCGAGGGAGCAGTGTGATGTCAGAACAAATTAACGCTGCTCACCGTACTGACATTGCAAGGCCTCAGCTGTCAGTGCTGGCATTTATGATGCTGTGTATTTTAACTAATTAGGCACTCACAGCCCAGCCGGTGCAGCCCATCCATCTTGCAAATGCTGGATGTTTTTGCACCGGCATATGCTACAATAATGAGAATCAATGTTGCTAATGACTTTGCACAGCCCATTTTTCAGTCACCTTTGCAAAACCACATTACGCTGGGAATGCATGGAGGAGAAAACGCTGGCCTTAAAATGCAAAAGATGCGTTTGTGCAGGACAAACACCAGACCTCTCTTGCCCTGGCATGGCTGGAGCACTGTGGCAGAGGAGCTGCTCCCACCAAAGCAGACATGAAACTCTGAGAAAGCAATTCCTCTTGCAGGCACTAGGACAGAAGGGATTTCTGAGGTTAGAGCCATTAAACAGGTTTCATTTAATTTTCACACAGTCAGTCTTTCTTTTCCTTGGGCAAGATTTCAGGTTTTCTCTGTTGGTGAGTAGCTGCCTCTTTTTCTCACTCCAATCTGCAAGTTAAATCTTTCCCTTTTCCCTGGTGGGTGAGCAGACATGGGGCCTGCCCATCAGGTGGTGAGGATGCTGGCTACCTTTCAACATTAGGGGCTTGGAAAAGCAGCAGCTGCCTGCAGCAGTCAAGAGAAGAGAATTTCTTCCTTCACCTTCAAAAGTGCCATATCTTCCTCAAGAGATTTACCAGATGTTCTGATTAAGGCAGTTCAATTGCAGTGTTTAAAAGCCTTTTCCACCTGCTCCCCACAAGCTCCTCTCTGTGGGCAAGAGTAGCTCTAATTAAAAATTCCCTCCTGCTGTGAGGACTCCTCCCTCACCTTTCCAGAAACCAGGATTGTACAGACACCCCCCAGGACTGCTCTGCAGAGACTAACTCGTCTCCCCTTTGTTTTTTCTCCCTTGCAGTGGAAATCAAAATTCGGGGGATTTGAAACCTGTGAAGTGCAGACAGAACAGGAGAGCTCCTTCTCCAAACCCTCCCTCCAGCACTGACCACCATTCAGAACCCCCCTGCCTGGCCTCGGGTAGCACCTGTTCTAGGTCTTTTCAGCAGTCACCACCCCCTGGAGACGCTCTCAGTGTGTAGGGAGAAGCCTGGAGCCCCACAACCCTTCCCCATCCAGAGTGTAGTCTGACTTGCCAGAGTGGAGACGTGGCAGCCCCCAGCTCACAGCAAAGCCCCACGCTCAGGTCGGGAGAGTCTTCAGAGACCAGGGTCTCACTACAGCTGTCTCCTTAGGGGCTGATTATGAGGGGAGGGACTGGACTGTGTGGAGGGCACCAAAATGTAGCACAGGAGCAAGGGAGACAGAAAACACGGGTGCAAATTTGGTGGTACAAAACTCAGACGAATCTTGCACTTGCAGGGGCTTCCTTGCTCTGGCACTGTCAAGAAGAAAAGCTCTAGCACTTCCCTCCTGGGGACCCCCACAGCTCTGATAAACAAATAATCAGATAGAGAAGGTCCTACCCCTCTTGTTGAAATAAATGGGTTTTTACTCTGAGTCAGAGCATACAGGAAGACCGCCCCATAAAGCCCTCTATGGCCATCAGTCCCTTTTCTCTCGTAATTCCAACAGGAATCAGGCGTGGGTTTGCTTTAGTGTGCCATAGAGATTCTGGTTCTTTGCCTCTGAGGGTCCCTCTAGCACAGAGGGGTATCTGGCAGGATCAGTAAAATGCCATACCTGGCCTTGAGCCCCACCACTGCCCCCCGCCACAGCCAGGCAGCCCCTCACCTCCACACACATCTGCTTGTGCCTTCTCACTGTCTGAGCCTCCATTCTTATTTCTCTTGACGGGCAGACTTCCCCTAGCTGCCCACCAGCTGCTGGAGCAGCTTCACCCCTCCTTGAGAAGGCCAAGATAGAAAATCTTCTTAAGCAAATCCTCTGCTGATAAGTGCTATTCAGATGATGGGATTAATATTTTCCCTATTTTGGAGGCACTCAAGCGTGCAGGTGAATATATGCCCATTTAGCATGTTTTTGAGTGGTAAATATTCTTTCCCCCTCCGAAGGGCTCTCTGCCTTTTAACCCTCCCTGGATGACTAGATGCAAGCCTGGGATTTCACTGTCACAGGACTCAGCAGAGCCAATCCCCATAGTAACGGGGCATCCACGCACGAATCCAGAGCTGCAGCAGGTCCGAGTGCTGCAGTGTGCAGCCTAGGCACATACTCAGCATCAGGGTGCACATGTGCATAGCTATGTGCATAACTAATCTGTGCCTTCTCAGCCAATATAGTATATAGTGCACAAGACAGGTAAATGCTGGTAAGAACGTGACCTCCTTGATGTGCAGAGCTTGCACACATGATGTATCCAGAAACTGTAAAAATGGCTGAAGAATTGGACACTGCTCTGTCAAACGTGCCTATCACAGCCTTAAAATGATCAGAGGATGATTTCCCAAGTTATGTTGTTCAAACAGTTTATATTTGCATATTTTCCTCAAAAATATACTCCTCTAAAATGAGACCTGCTGTAGCCTTACCATTCATTTTCCTGGAAGGGCTACAAAACTGTGCAGCTAGCACCACTTACTGGCAAAGGTACAGACACAGGCACTGAACAATTTTACTTTGCAAGCTTCACACACAGAAATGCTGAACTCAAATCTTAGTGATAGTGTTTGAATAAAATAAACAAATGTAGGATATGATTTCTCCTTTTCCATGCTGAAAAAAAAAAAAGGAGGAAGAAACTGAAATTCCTCTTCAAAACAACTTCCAAATAGCTTTGAGTAACCACAGTCCTTGCAATAGAGAGTTATAAACTTTGACTCAATACATTATATCTCCACATGCTGATGGCACATCTACTTTCAGTCCTACCTCTACAGCAATGGACAAAAATCAATGGCCAGTTTGGGAGCAAGGGAGGTGGGTCAGCATATTTTCTTTTGGTACTTCAAAAGAGTGGTGCATGTCACACAGATGCATATATATATATAATATATTTATGTGTGTGCTTGTGTCTATCTGCCAGAGACATGGATGGGCAACTGTGTCCATCATTTTTAAAACCCCAAGAACTAAGAATCCTATATTTAAAACCCCAAGGAAATCAACCCCATTTTGAGACATTCTCCTCTCCAAGCTCTTCCTCATGACTGATAAGCTGATGAGTGGCTTCACAGTCCCACTTTTGGAGTAGCTACCTTCAAAACTACTCATGTTCCTTTTATCGTGGCCAACAGTTTTTCCTTCTTAACAGAGAACTTTTACAGCCATGCTCCAAGCTGTCTACTCCTTCAGTACCTGTGATTTATTTGGGAAAAAAAGCATCAGCTCAGAGGCACTGCAGTGACTTCAACACAAAGGTCCCTCTACAGCACTTGGCTGCATGTCTGGCTTTGTTTTACAAACCCCTTTTCTTCTAGCGCATACTGTCTGAAAAACATGGTAATAGAAAGGAAAAAAGTTCAAGGTTCTGGAGAGCCTTTGCTTCGGACAGAACTTACCTGCATTCTGTAATCTTTTAGGAAGCAGCTGTACATTTTGTTTTAGACCGACATCCATAAAGGTGGTCCACAGGCACCTGCTCTGGCTGGACCCCTGCACCCTGACTGTGGCCACCCTGCAGGGCATTAGTCATGGTGCAGTGTCATTATTTTTGTTCTCTAACTGGAATGTGCTTTTTGGTGCCTGATCTCGAATATGAAAAAGTCACATTTTAGAGCGTTGTCATTTAGAAGGATCATCTTGAAAAAGAAGATTCATTAATTAGTTACACTGGCAGTCTCTTTAATTAGGCGTTGCTGAGTACCTTCAGTCTTTGTGATCTTTAGCATTCTTAGCTTGTTATACTTTATTTACATATTTTTTGGACACATACGTAATTCCTAATTAACACTGTAGACCCTACTCCAGTTATTTCAAGATGTCACGTACTGTAGATCTTCAGACATGCTTTCTGGATATCTGCTGAATATAAATTACTCCTCTAATCAGACCAGAAAACCTGCATCCTGCATCCTTTTATTTGGGTACAAGAACACCCACCAGAGACATCCAGGGGAATGTAATCCAGTTTCCAGGAGGTTTCAGTATGGGAGCAAATGAAAGGCACTTACAAAATGAAACCTTTCAAAAGACATTTCTGTCAGGAATTTTAAAAAGAGAATTTGCCTGCAGGGAAATCCTCTGACAGCAGGCTGTCAAAGGCACATCCCACCAGGGTGGTCTGCAGGAGAGAGCCGAACAGCACAGATCGTGTTGGGATTTCAGGAGGCTCAGGCAAGCACGGTGTTTCTTAAAGCAAGTGGAAGATAGAAGAGCGGGCATTCGTATGTCAGACATAAGCCACAGTCCTCGAACAATAAATCTTAGCAAGGCAGTACGTGGGGAAATACAGGGTGCTTCTCTACTTTTGTGGCGTACCCCTGTATTGGACTAAGCAGCAATTTAAAGAAAGAATCTTCTTCAAGCTGTGACCTTGCTTTGCACAAATGCATTTGGTCAAATGCATTTTTGTTAATGCCTCCACCCTGATATCCAGCTTCTATCTACTTGATTTCTATTTTTAGAGGCATCAGAGAGGATATTTTGCAGTGGGCAATACTGTAGAGAACAGAGAACTTGTAGAGATGGCAAGAATATTATGTCTCCTCTCTGTCTAACTTATCTGATCCTACCAAAACTGTTTTATCCTTGCTAGATTACGCTGATCTTTTAGCCCCAGTGTTATCCATCAGTGTAGTACTCTCTGGTCTTTACACTTATTGGTAACGGTGATCAATATATAAAAATCACAGTGTCTTTCTGAAAAATCTGTGCTCTCTGTTTCTCAAGGCTTGCTCCCACTGCTTTCTGCAGATTTAACCTCTTGTTTAATAGGTGTTCATCTCCCCCTGAGATAAGGCTTGAGCTTATGCCTTAGAGTGGCTGGTTACTGCCCTTACACTAACAGATAATCATATAAATAAAATGGGTGCATATTTCTGTGCCACCTCCACAGCTCACACCACCCTGGTTCATAAGTGCATTATAAAGCCTGATGAACAGTCCCAGAAAAAGCACTTCCTCTTATCCTCAGAACTAATATAAGGAAAGAGAATGTGATTTAGGTGTGCAGTTGATAAATGCTGCCCAGACATTCCTGCAGAACAGAGCTGGATTTGGTAATCTCCTCATTGCTGAAAGAAACAAGGTCCTGATTAGCATGGGGAGGGAAGAGAAAGTGTGACACCCCCCTCAGGTTACTGGGATCAGTCAGCACCATGGGGGCTGCAGTACTCCACAATTAATTACGCTGAGGCTGTTCTCTCTCTGACCTTTTAGCCACAAAACATAGCTCTTTACTGCAGCAAATCTTTTAAACTGTGTTTTAAAAAAAAAAAAAATTAAGCTCAGGCTTCTCACATATACACAGAGATGCACCTGGCAGTTCCTTGGCAGAGGAGAAAACAGTGGCTTAGCGTATGAGAGCTGTAGGGAAGGGGCCATTCTGTTATCTTAGTCCTTCTGCAGCGTCCTGCATTGGGAAGCCTGGTCTGTGCGTGCAGTGATAACGCAAATATGTAAATAATGGTGACAGGAGCAATAAGGATATTTCTTTTCTCTGGTGTGTGGAGACGCGAGGGTTTGGCAGCTGACACTGCTGCCTGCAGTGGAAAGTGCTTCTCCAGCTTGGTTTGGCACTGTGAAACCAAAGCCAGGTCTTGTTTGAATCAGATACATCTCTTCTCAGAAGCTGCAAAATCTGTGCTGACAAAAACTGAGTGTTAGAGTTGAGCGCTTGTGCTCGGCAGTCGTCTGTCTCTAGGAGGAGATAGGTGCTGGACTTGGCTTAAATTTCTTCACTGAGGGGAAAAGTTTTCACATCCTTAAAGCCTTTGCTTCAACAGGTTGCAAATTTGTCCCTCTGCGTGTCCTTCCCAACAGAGAAGGGACTGCCACAACTTCTGTACTTTCTGGAGGCACACATGATGTCCTCTAAGAGACTTCATCTGATAAAAGACAAAGACAGGGGAGGAAGAAGGGCAGGTCACTGATGACTGACCTGATTGCCCCGTGCTGCCGTGTGTAGCTCTGCAGTACGGGAGGACGGACGGTGTTGATTTTAGCAGAGCTTTCAACATTCTGCACCATAGATGGTAACTTTGTAGCCAGGTAAGAAGGATATGGACTAGACAGATGGACAAGAAGGGACATGAAAATTGGCCAGACTATTGAACTTAAAGTGGCTTCTGTTTCACTGTCTACCCAGGAGCTGGTCCCAGGTGGTGCTCCTTGGGGATCGATACTGGGGCTGGTGTTTTGCGATGCCTTCATCAGTGACCTGACTGCTGGGAGGGGATGTACTCTCAGTAAGGTAACACTGAATTAGGGGACAGGTGGGCATGCAAAAGGACAGGGAGGACATTTAGAGCAGCCCCAACAAGCTGGAGGAGTATAAGTATGGACTAACTGGAAGAAGTGATCTCAGGGCCACTGGGGGGGTTCAGGGTCAGGAGCACACAATATGTGAGAGGAGTCTGAGGAAACAGGCTTAGTTTAGCCTGGAGAGAAATGGACCAAGGTGGACTGCACTGCTGTTCTACCCTGTTTGAAGTTCTGACTTCCAGTACCACAGAGAAGACAAATCCAGGCTCTTTACAGTGATATACAGTCAACTAGAAAATGTTGCAGCATGGGGAATGACAGATTGTCACAATGAAAAATATTTACAGTGAGAACAGTTACACAGAAAAGCATGTTCAGATTGGTTTCGAGTCTCCACTTGTGGAGATGTTCAAAGCTCAGCTGGGCAAGGCTCTGAGCAGCCTGCTCTCCTTTGACACTTGCCCCACTCGGAGACATCCAGAGGTCCCCTCCAACCTAAATCACTATGTGATTCTATATTTTTTATGAACTGATTCCCTCTTCCATTAGTAACAATTATTTAATTGAATGATAGGACCAGCCTGTTACATATCAGTATTGGATGTACTTCACAGGGCAAAGCCAGACTAAATGAATACAGAGGTTGTACAGCCAGGCTTTCACACAATTTCATCTCATGGTAAAGGGTACCACTATATCTCATGGTAAAGAGTACCACTATATCTTAGTCACCTGTAAGTGCCTCTAAATATAAACCTGTGTAAAAATAATATATGGCAGTGAATCTCAGAAGACAGCTTCTCCCCTTAAAATCTGCATATGACACATTGTCACAAGAGTTATATATGGAGATGATCGTAAACCTTTTTTCAGACTGACGAACTACACCGGTAGTCCTGCAGAGCTGAAGTATTCTTCAGCTGGTCATCAGCATCCTACAGTCTTGGGAAAACCCAGCTGATACGAAATATGTCATACGGCAATATATAAAGCCCAGCTCCCTATCTTGTCTTTACATTATAGTGCTCATAATTGTCAATGAAGGAGAAGACCACTGGAAAAATTAACTGGCTGTATCAAGATGAGACCCATTATTTTGAGAGAGTTTCGTATTTTAGAACACACTCTGTCTAACAGAGAATTACTCAGTGAAAAGGCTTTTCTGATCTCAGGAGCCCAGTCTTCCACAGGCAGCCTGGCTGCCCAGGTCTGCACTAGTGACGCTGGTCAGTGACACAACACTGCCTATTGGTTTTCCCTAAGGAAAATTAAGTCAGCGACATCGGGTCAAATTCCTTCAAGTGAAGATGTGGTTGAACTACAACTGTCTGCGAGAATCCCATTTCTCTGACATTTATTTTCTTAGAAGGCTTTCCCTTGATTACTTGTTCATCTGTAGTGAAAGAAGAGATTTCCCCAGAGAAATGTAGGGTCTCTAGGGGGAGTGGGTTTTCTCCCCTCAAATCCTGGTAGAGAGCAAATTCTTCATAGCTCCGTAGACACCCATTTAAGGGTATTGCTCTGCAGAAAGAGACCCAGTCTATCTTCCTCAAAGGGCAAGAGCCACTTTCCCAGAGATTTGTTTAAGCTACCTGTAAAATAAACACGACTTTAAACTGTCAGCGCCATGGGTACTAAATCAAGAAAGAGGACAGCCGTTGCTAGGAAAAGAGATTTTACAGTCTATGGAAATATTGCCTGTAGCAGGAAACAGAATGTGTTGCCTAATTGCTGTGCTCTCGGCTCCACTGCCAGCTGCCTGCTGCACTCAGCACAGCGTCCTGTCCCTGCCACGACCACTGCGCTCCTCCACCGCGGCCTGAAATGTCACCACACCTTCAAAGTAGGATGTGGGGTGACAGTGCAGTTGGTCTTGTTCAAATCTTCTGGGATGTGTGTTGTCTGTGGCAGGAGAGAGGGTGAACACGAGTGCAGTTGTTGCCACAGGGGCACAGTGATGAATTCCTGTACTGCTATAAACATCTCAGGCACCAGGGGCAATTGGGAGAGGTGGCTCCAAGGGGAGGAATGCATTTACTGTCTGAAATGCAGTATGAAGCAATATGGTCAGAGAAGCTAGTGGCCTAATCACATTAGCGTGTGCTAGAGCTGCTGGGGAGTTATTTAAAATGACTTGAGATTGCAGCTGAGAAAAGCAGCTCTGGCAGAGTAGCCTGAGGAAGAAACTGTCAACCTTCTCCTCTTATACCAGGTGAAAAATAGAAGAAAACACCCTGAAATAGGCACAGCCACCAGGAGCATGTCTGTGCAGGACAAATGTGACCTAGGTGCCACCACCGGTGTGGTGACCGGCCACCTTCACCCTCTGCTGTGCTGTCGGGACTGCAGGGCTGTGAGAGGCAGAGATTGGCAGGAGCTGCTGATGGCTGGAAACCCCCCAGCCTCCAGACTCTGGTGCCTGAACAATATGGATACGGAAGGGACAAGTCGCTAGGGAAAACTCCATCACATCACGGAAAAGGATCAGGTTTTCTAGGTCCCAGTCTAATATACCTGTGACCCAGGGCAGACTGTCAGAGGTTCCTCTGGGCCCTGGTTGCTCTGTTTCTGGAGTAGAGGTGACAGTATTTTTGACATATGATGCTAAACTTCTATGTGAGTGTAACAGCTTGGAGATATTCAGATGGGAAGGGAAAGAAATATGTTATTTTTACTAGACTTCAATTCCATTGTAAAGACCTTAAAAAACAGGCACCAGGAAAGTAAAACCAAGAGTATTTGCTTTCTAGACCTTACCTTGCAGAGCAATTTTGCTTCCTACCAGTGCTGGCACCTGCAAATGCGTACTAGCCAAGGATGGCCAACTGGGAAGGCCCTAAACTGGTCAGGAAATTTGGATTGATCCTGCTTGTTCCCTTGAGCATCTGAAGGCACATTCAACCCTGTATTTTTATTGGGACATGATAGAATTGGTAAATTACGTGCAAATTATTTAGCTATTATTGTTTGCTAATAAAATTTCAGAGCTCCACACACATACACAAAAGGGGGTGTAGCACCACCTGAGGTTGCTCTCTAGTGCTTAATTAATAACATGTAACTCAAGAGAAGACTAAAGCATCCATTAGCATCCACCATTAAAAAAAGACTAGACTATACTGTACTGTACTGTACTATACTATACTATGCTATACTATACTATACTATACCAAAAAATGTATATTAGCTTTCATGCTGCTGTGATCTGCAAGGGCATCGTGATGTGGCCTACCTGAGGGAGCAGGGGGCCCTGGGCTATGCCAGTATAATGTGGTATTTCTGGTGGCTCATATTTGTCTATTTCACAACACTCTCAGTGCATAACTTACTTCTTTCAGGCTCTGTAAATCCCTGATGGTTGTGAAAACAGAGGAGAGACTAGAATTACGTATACACTGAGATATTATAGGAGCAAAAATTAATGAGAACAACACTATGGGTAGGAAAGATGAGACTGAAGGAGTACTTCCTGCCATGGAGACCTGATTTAACTGTTCCTCTTCCAGAGTGACTCCCCCAGTGTATGCACTGGCAATTTCAACCCTCAAGACAATGAAAACTAAACCAGACAGTGAGAAATCCTGGAAAAATATTTTTTTACACAATGTTTCCCTCTTGCTGGGAAATGATATCTAAGCCTCCTGGGCACAAATGCCCCCATGCCCTAGAGCAGTGGCAGGGATGGCCAGTGGCACTCGTATGTCTTCTCTGTGACTGCCTGCAGCCTGCTAGGAGACAGGCTGTGATGGAAGAGGAGTCAGCATTCAAAGATAACCCCTGCCAGTCAGTGCTTCACCAGGCAGGCTGAGATATCAAGTAACCATGGATGCATTTTTCAGACTGAAAACTGCCCCTTGGTTACTTCCCAAGGAAACTGTATTCCTGACAGGACCTCCAGTAGCCACAGGACACTTCTCAGACTGAAGGGGGTTATTTCAATGCCAGTGTGATATTTGGGGCTACTAGAAAGCAGGATGAAACAGAGCATGAAATACATTTTTCCTAGTAACTCAGTAATAATGATGAACTAGTTCAAGGTCTAGAGAATCCCAAAGAAAAGGCAACATATGGAAAGCCTGACCACTGCTTTTCATGGAAGTTCATACCAGGTTCCTGTGCCGGGCACTGCTCTCGACGGGCAGGGATGTGGTGTCCTGCAGGGGACAGGCATCTCACCTGGGCACACTCTGTCAGGGCCTTCTTGGTGTGACATGCAGAGCCTTTCATTTCTGAGTGGCTCCATGTGCACACCATCGTTTACACTTTTAAGAAGATGCCATCAAATACTGGGAGCACTTCTGCAGCTGGGTAATTGAATTCAGAGCAACCCATTCCTGAATGGAAAATTAATAACTTGGCAACTTCAGACTCTACTTCTATTAACTCTTTCCCTAACACTCAAGAAATAATCCTCCTAAATTTTATGAAATAAAGAAACCTCTTAGGACTTACAAGAATTATGTTACTTGTGCATCTTCCCAGTTCATATGCGCATCACACTTATATTTATATTTCATACCCGGCATGTTTGTCCTAGAAATGTCCTAAAACACCTGCCTTTAAGACAAACAATACCACTTACAGTGAGCACTGTTTGCAGAAAGCACAGACACCATCTGACCTGGATAATTTCAGCATAGGCTGACCATACAGAAGTTCACATACACAAAAAAATTGTGAATCATGTTGCATTAATGGGTGAAATGAGTTCATATGCCTGGGTTGGCATTAACAGAATAACTCTGTTGCCATTGCTGTCATTAATGCAGCAGTAGGGAAACTGCTCTCCATCACAACATCTCTCCAACATCTTAGATGAGCCGTGTGTGTGTGTGTAAAAAAAAAGCCAAAACCCTCACAGCTCTTACCTCAGAAGAAATTTCATGGAAACTTTAGGAGTTTTCTACTGGAAAAATTGTTTAAAGCTCTTATCTCAGCATTCAGATAGGTCATACAGTCTTGCTAAGCATCATTTTTTTGTCTACTCTGTACAACTAGAGCTGGGTAGTAAAGGTACATGGCAAATAAGTAGAAATATGTATAAGGGTAGTAAAAAATAAATTGCTTGATTCGCTCTCTTGGAATTTATTCCCAACATTTACAGCAAACTGAATAATCAAGTGAGTAAAGCTGTTCTTCAGACTTAGTATAAATTCAGCACTAATCTGATTACAGAAATAATTCTTTTTCAGGGAAGGTAATATGTTGACTGAGATATAGCGCCTGAAACTGGGAAACAGAAATCTTGCACAAGAAAGCATATATCTGTGCTACAGATTAATTACAGGGAAGCACAAAACACAAAAAACTCTGCTTTCCCTTTCTGAAAAAAAACCCCAAACATGCACACTTAGCATGAAATGGGAGTAATCCTGTTTGCTGAGAAGTATCACAGCAGGAGCGCCAGAGAAAGTGGCTGACATGGTCATCTTCACCAAGTGATCATGCAGCCAGGGATGCCTTGCAGCACCCTGTGCATGTCACCCCGCTGTAGCAAGATTGCCCCTTATGGCTTCAGCTGTGATAAAGGAGAACTGTTCAGCAGCTTTTGTTCATAGGATTTAATCTCCTTTAGAGTTGGGATTTTTGATGGAATTTTTTTTTTTTTTAACTGATGTTTTAAGAAACCTCAGACATCACGCAAAATGCCTTCAGGAATATGGATTTGGGGTGAAAACTCCACAGGGCAGCAGTCAGGTAGGGGGAGAGGAGTCACTTCTGTTAACTGGGAATCTTCCGTCCTGTTGTGAGTGGTGCCCTTTGGCTTCAGGCACAAAGTCAGACCCTGCTGGTGGCCCTCAACCGAGGGCATGAAGCCAGACCCTGTTGGATGCCTTTTCTGTAGATCCCACACTGCCTTGTGGGCAAACAGGTTCACATGCTCTGGAGCATGCCATGGCTTGAACTATACACACATCTGTCCCAAATCTTCTGACCTGAGTTTCTTGTTCATCACCTTGCACTTGGTCTCTGAACAGTTTTGGGCAGCAGCAGCACCCTCACAGTTTGAGCCTGACGTTGGCACAGGCTGGGCAGTGAAAGAAAGAAGCAGGAACAGCTTTGAAAATGCCAGCATGGGTGGACCATACCTTCTGGTCTGGTTGGCAAAAGGACGAGCCTGCTTCCTGGGACTCTTTATTCAATGCTTTCTGCAGTCTTATACTTACTGCATTTTCTATCAATTTCAGCATATGCGTATAAATACTCTGCTTACCCTTAATCACAGTTATTTTCTGTCCCTCTGATGTTGTGGATCAAACAGCCCTGTTTGTAGGCTAGAAACTGCTACAGTGGTGTGGGGGTGTATAACAAAAGTCCAGCCCGGGATAGGTGAGCAAGGCCTGATGTGGCTCATACCCCTGACTCCAGCATTGTACAGAGCACAGCCCAGCTATGGTATATGCTGGGAAGCAGTCCTCAGACACCTACCAAGAGTGCATCACAGAGAAAAGACTGGGAAACATGCAAATCAAATCAGAAAGAGGATAGCTCAGATCGCAGATCTGCCAGCTGACAGGAAGGCAGCCGAGCTGATGGCAACATACAAGTTAAAACCTCAACCCAGTTAGATGTTGATAGACATGGAGCAATCTCCAGAGAAACTGAAATGGTTGGATGGATGTCAGCATCACTTTGAGAGTCCCAGTCTCACTACTGACTTTTTTTTTGCAGCCCAGAAAGAGAGAAGAAAGTAATACAGTGAAGTAGAGGAGACTGAATTCATTAAAGCATTTCTATATCTGCACTGCATTTTTCAGACCTCAAGGAAATCTCTGTCAGGGAAATTTGAGACTTTTGGAAAGTATATCTCATACAATGGTGGAAAAGAGCCTGAAATTTCACAGTAAGGCAGGATCTGATAATCTTGTACGAAATGTGATTTAACTTAAATTATCTCATTAAATGTTCTTCTTATTATTGCCCATTGTTGAGCTGCAATAGATATCTGGGGCACTGCTGTATGGTTCCCCATTAAAAACTCAGTGATGTAGAAAATCTGTGTATATTTTTAGTGTAATATCTTTTAATGACACATTTACTGTGGCTCTTGAATACAGGATCACAGCACATGAACCAGGCTTGTTTGCCTGCTTGCTTGCTTCCTTCCATCTTACCCTGTTCCTGCCTGGCAGGGATCATGCCAGCCTGAGGAACTGACTCTGGTTGCAGACTTTCTTCAGAAACATGATTCACAGCTGTTGGGAATCTATATTACCAAGAATAAGCACTCCCAGCATGGCTTTCCAAGGCATTTAGACCTTTGCATACCTGTCAAGGAAGTAAACTGTAGTTTACCCTAAATTCAAATGCTGTCTTAAAACTTTTGAGATGCCTTGACGTTAAATAAACACCCCTTGGATTTCAATGACACCTAATAGACAGTCATCAATTAAACGTGCTTGCAAAATGCTTTCCTATGTATAACTGAATATCCTAAAGGCTATTTAAACTGTGCTTAATTAATTTCCAGTTTTGTTGATCTCCCCAATACAAAGGCAATGTCTGTTCATGACTAGGAACCATAATAGGGGCTTATTTCAAAGTCTCAGGGTTTTCTTATGTCTTTTGTATTATTCAGAATCTTTCTGTTGTGAGTGGGATTAAACTACACCTGAACTGGGCAAGAAAATACACTGCAATAAAAATAATTAATGTTTCACTGTAAAAAAAGTTTAAAACCTGTTTGGAGCTGGGTAGCATCAGCCCAAGGCCCCAGTTTATTCTGCCTTGTACCTGTTCACCCAAAGCATAGACAAGAAGAGCAAACTGGGAAGCACTGAACAGCTGCAGCAGCAACGAGCCCCCTTGGGTGGGCCACCACCCCTCCCTTCACGAGCTTCGATGCACAGCAGCACACAGTGAGTTTGCAGAGCACCTGCAGGAAGGATGCAGATGAAATTTGTGGTTTGTATCTGTTGCCTTTAGTCCTGCTTGGGGCTGGCTCCCCAGGAAAATCCCAGTCCCAGGCCCTGCTCTTCATCCTATTGGAGTGCTCAGCAAGGTGATGGCAGCACATGTAGCCCTGGTGTTTTGCAGGGCTCCCCGATGTGGTTTGCAGGGTGAGCAGGAGAGGACATAGGGCTGTGAAATCCAGCCTGTCATCCATCTGAGTCAGCTCCCAAGGGAAGGACGAAGGTGTCTCTTCCACTATTCTCCAAAAGCGGCCACTAATTCAGAGTCAAACCAGACCTCACCTGGAAGAGACGTGGCTGTTTGGGCCTCAAAAATCCCGTGCTGGCAGGGGCCAAAGAGGGAAAGTGAGCTGAGCCCTGTTGCATGTTGGAAAGGAGGCTTCAGTGTCTTGAAGGGACCTGTCCCCCAAACGGAAAGCTTGCTGCACCTGACCTACACAAGTGTTTCAAGTCCTTGTCAAAGTCTGGTGGGCAGCTCTTCTCCCAGGTAATTGTGCTCTCTCACCCATCAAATCACCTCCCAAGTTCTGGTGTATGCAAGAGATGCAAGGGCTCTCTTGACAGGATTATTTGTATTTGTGTTTCTTTATAAACAGGTAAGAAAATTGAAAAAAAACCAACAGCTACAAAAATCCCATGGCAGTAAGGGAGCAAAGCAATTCGTTACGTTATGTTCTTATATTTATACAGCTCTGCAATAGTATCACAAAGAGGAAAGATAAAAAGCAGTTCATGTAATTCACATGTTAACAGCTCACATATTCCAGAAAGTTAAAAAAAAAGACAGAGGATAGCATTGCCAGAGAACAGACATGAAAGGTCAAGGCAGATCAAGTTGCTGGCAGTCATCAAGCACAAAAGAAACACCATAGAAACTTGTATTTAACGAAGAATCAAACAACAATAAAGAATGTTAATGAAAACTGGGTAAGCATTTCATTTCCCTGAATGAAAAGTGCTTTTCAAATGTGTTTGTCCTCAGATAAAGAGAAGAGAGAGTGCAGAGAAGTGATGTCCTTGCAAAACCCCAGCAGAGCTCAGACTGCAGTGTTGGCTCCTGAGATGGCCTCCAAAGTTAAGCAGGACAGGGGGCTGAATTCTGCCTCCTTCCTCATCTTTGCCTGCACCTTTTGCTCACATTCTTTTGTATGTGTAAGTCCCAGGAAGCATCAATGGAGAAAACCAGAAGGATGTAAACTTGCTGCTAAGTCGTCAGGACAGGCTCTGCTCGTCTCATCCTCGGCAACCTGATTTTGCAGGGCTGTGTCCAAACCGCCGTCATTGCTATTCATCTCACAGCTGCGCTTCAGAACTTTCACCTGCAAATGGGATTACAAATGCAATCATTAGTACAGATTCCCCAAGAAGCTTTCACAGTATTACAATTAGATTTCCCATTCTAGCAGCATCTAAATCAATATGATATGATTAGTTACTCTCGTGGATTACATGCTGCTGTACAAAACCTTCACACACAGAAGTCTGAGTAATTTAATCAGGCAGTAATGGATTCTGGGAATGCTCCCACTGTCTAGAAACTTAAAATCATTCTGTCTCTATAATAATTTGCCACTGTGCACCTGAAGCTAAATTGCCTGACATACTTGACAGTGGACAGCAGTGATTAAAACAGGTCACATCTCATCAGCCAAAGTGGCAACACCCTCTGAATTCACTTTGAAAACTGAATTTGAGGGAGAAAAAAAAAAAAACACCTTTACTTGTTTTTCCTGGGCTATAACTTAGGTTTTAAGCTGTCTCTTTAAATACATCTAAGTGTGTATTTGTGTGTGTGTGTGAGAGAGAGAGAGAAAGACAGTGTAAGTGATATCCATTTCTCATCATTTTAGTCAAGGTGAGAGGAATATATGAACTAATGCTCCTGGGGAAATGCAGCAGACCAAGGCAGAAATGAGCACATCATTTTATTTCTCTGAAGGTACTCAGCACTGCTGAGCAAGATATTGGGAAGGAGGAACCTTTCTGGAAGGGTCTTGAAAGAAAAGAGTCCTTGGCTGCCATTGTCAGCAGCTCACAGGAGGGAGCAATGCTGTGCAAAGGAACCTGAGCTGCTGATAGCTGCTGTTCAGGAGAGGAGTTGCACCTCATGTTTCCCCAGCCTGGATAAACAGCTCAGCCCCGCACCTCTGAGCTGCAGCAGCTCTCCTCTGCAGCCATCCTGGGATTGCAAACAGCCCTGAGTAACAAACCACCGTGCTCGGCGCTGCGAGGGCGGCTGACGGTGGCGAGGGGAAAACACACCATGCATTGAGAAACAGCAACAGCTTCATTTGAAAAATTTGGCCTGTATATTTCTAGGCAGAAAATACTCCAAAATGTGCTGCTGTTAATCTCTTATCCTACCAATGTGCAACAGCTTATGCCTAAGAAATACAAGCCGTTGTGTTACTGTTGAGGACATTCCTATTTTTTAATGGCACAATTGCACTGAAATAGTCCTGGCCCATAGTGCCTGGACTCCTGCTTTTGAGGAGGATTTTTCCTATGGTAAATTGATATTTCAAAAAGCCAGTTGGCAAGAAAAGAAAGAAAAATAGCTATCCATGGAAACTTTTCTTAGCAATACTCACCAGTGAACTCTGCCCTCATTATAAAACTCTACATAGCCTGACATTAAAAAGCCCCATGATGCACATACACTTTTCACCTCTGTATTCCCCATAATAGTCTCAGCTATGTTCCTCTGCTCAGATATGCTGACCAGTGGCAGTGTTACTCTACATCTTTTTCGGGGAAAGGTGTGGTCTGTGTGCTGAGCCAGGCGTGGAGTGTGCCAGGGCTGCTCCGTGCCCAGAGGCACCATACGTCGTGGCACCGCCAAAACCCCACTGGCACTGCTGGGCACATTAGTCCTCCTGACAAGAGGCTGTTAGACAAATCTCTTCTTAATTCTTTGTTGGAGGTGCTGAAGGAAATCTGTGGAGGTCACTAATCAAAGGAATTGGTGCCAGTGGCATTTGGGCAGGGGGAGGAGGGTGCTGTCATGGCCACTCGTTCACCCATCCCGCGCAGCCCACAGTCCACCACTGAAAAGAAGGGCTGACATTTACTGCAGGCTGGAGACTGGACCACTGCATTACCATTAATAAACAATAAAGCTATTAAGGCATATTAAAGCTTGGCAATGAACTTGTCAAAATGGATGATCTATAAATCAATATAAACAGCAGTGACAGGCAGTAATTGAATTCCAGTGGTCCCTCATAACATGCTAAATATGAAGGGACATGACATGCTGAAAATAAAGTAAGAAAGCTGAAAAATTGATAGCATTAACGTTCTCCTGGTGAAACGTGGCATCGCTTTAGCCCTTAATGGGGATCAAACTGTGAATACGTATTGACTTCTTCTTTTAAAACAAGAAAACGGCCACATATATCTGAGACTTCCCAATTTAGAAATGGCTGCTCAAAAAGTTCACAGCCATGCTGGATGTCACTGCCACAGAGCAGCAGACAGAGCCCTCCTCCAATGGGTTCATTAGCAGGACCTCTTGCTTTACTTGGGTAGGAAGAAGGATGGGGTTTGTACAATCCCGAAAGCCTCTGAAGTTGATTCATCCGTTTTCATCTTCCATAAAGGACCAGCAAAAGCCCATTGGGCAGGAGAAGTTAATGGTAGCATGCTGCCAGGCTCGGGTGGCTACATATCTTTCAAATTCAGATATAACAAGCCAGGCCTCAAATATCAGCAGAGATCGAGACAATCAGAATGGAAAGAAATCGGTGAAGTCGCAGCAAGCCTTTTAATGTAGATTCAAGTGACAGCAAATAAATCATGACAGCTTCTGTAGATGGAACCAGGGCCTCATTCTTTATTTTCTCTTGATGTGCTCCACTCAGTGAAGCCTTTCTTAGACGATTTTCTCAATTAAGCCCTATGCCACTGGAGTTCAGAAACTGCTGAAATGGAGGGTTCAGACATCTTACGGAGGATTATTTTCTCTGTGCCACCTCACTCACAGGCAGAGAACACCTGTATTCAAAAATCATGGGAGATATTTTCATTTTAAGGGTGTCTTTTGGCACAGAGAGGAAAAGCTAGAAAAAAATTACATAAATGAGTGTCCATGTATAAGTGGTGGCCTGCTAATAAGGTCCTGAGTGGTTAAGAGCAGCAGAGATGGGACAGGGACTGGTCACCAGTGCAGAATCAGTGCAGTAGACAAAGAGCAGTGGATGTGCCTGGCTTGGCTACCACCACCGGGCAAAAACTGCTGCATGGGTAGAGTCCCTGTTTAACAAGAGGTAGAACTTCACTCTGCACCACTGTGTCTTGAAAACAGCCCATGTTTGGAAGAGAGACAGGTGGGGAGGAAGCATTTACTGAGAGTTACTCTGTTTCGACACAAAATTTAAAATAAAAATGGAAAAAACCTGTAAGAAACAGATCAAGGAGGCAGCACTTTTTCCTTTTAAATATAATTTATCTTTTGAGGTCAGCCAAGACTCATCTGACCTATGTGATGTGCATTCTGTCTTCAGATTTGCTGAGTGTGTACTGATATAACATGAAAGGTTAAGGAAACCTGTGATTAAAAGGGTAAAACCTTTAGAGACAATCTGTAGAGGTGTTAAGACATGCATCATCCATACCTTGCATGGAGACTGGTGAATCAGGTCTCAAACAAAACAAATTTGCCTGTGGGGATATTGAGAGTGCCAGTACCCAGCATCCCTGCCAACTCTTGTACACCATTCCCCCCATCCCATCCTAAACTCCTCAGTCAGGAGCTGTGTGTTACCTTCCTGTGCCTTTAAACCTGCAGGAGCTGGGAAGCATGGTGTGCACTAATAGTACTGGCTTTAACCACCAGGACAGCTCTGACACGTTGTCCACTGAAATAGATGAAGTTGCCTTGACTTTTCCCTGCATTTGCATCATCCTTAATTTTTCTTACATGGAGATTTTTTACTGTCATTTAAAATATGAGAATTTAGTCAACTGAATGCAGTGCTGATTAGCTCAGTATTATAATTGTGCCTCATGAACACCCACTGCTTGTATGTTACAGCTCTCTAAATTCCCATTACACTATTAATCTAGGTTTTATGATACTTCAGAACTGAAGTATCAAAAAACTATGATGTAAGTGGAAGAACTCACAGTGGCAATTTACAAAAGAGCTCATATGGGTTATTATGAAAGCAACAAAAAACCAAAACAAGCGAGCCTGTTTGCAAAATCCAGAGAGTCTGTTGACCTGTGAGAACAATTAAAACCAGATATGACATGGCAATAGCTGGCTTTTCAACACTGCCAACAGCATGTCACCATGCTGGGTTCAGGGCTATGTACTTGTTCTTCAGTGTAGATGGAAGAAATCCAGCTCTCTCCACTCAGATTTCCTTTCTCCAGCACCCATGGGGGAAGAGAAGCAGCCTGTTGTGATTGTGTTAATACACTATTCACATTTCCATTTGTTGTTTTCTCAGTCACTATGCTCAGAGAAGGGTTTTGTACCACAAGAGAAACCTTTACTCCCCAAATACTTACACCCCAGGGATATTACGACACAAGCATCTCAGTCACTGCTGTGTTTGGTTCTCGTGCAGTGTAATTGTACCTGACCTGTTGTGCTCAGGCAAGGCAGGACACAAACCTGCTCTGCAGAATCAGGGAGCAGAGAATTGTTCCACCCACCGTGCACTGCTGTGCACAAGCTCCCTATCCGTGTGAACTCCACAGCAGTCCACACCTGGGGCCAGGAAAGAGGCACTGTAGAAAGAAATATGGCTTAAAATAAAGTGCCCAATATTCAAATGAAGGCTTGTAAGGAAGTGTGATAAATCTGTCTGTGCGTCGTCTGTACTTGGAAGAAAACCAGGAAACAAGTTATTTTTTACGGGAATGCACCACCTCATTTTCTTATGAAATTATCATCTCCTTGCAGGGTACTAGAAAGGGATTTTCCAGGGGGATCTTGGTAGTGAGAAAGGCACTAGGAGCCTTTCCAAAACCTGTAGTTCCCTAGGCAGAGCAAGAGCTTTCCTCTTCTCAGCCCCAACCCAAGTCCTAACCCATTTGTGACCCTTACTCTATATCTACCCCTAATCCTAACCCTTCTCTAGCCCTATTACTAGAGGAAAAGAAAGACTGCGGTTTTGGGGGTTTTTTTCCTTAATGTGAGTCTGGGAGAACTTCCCAAGCCATGTTTAGGGTTAGGGTTGAAAGAGAAATGCCAGTGCACCCATGGCAGTGAGACTGGAATGGGGTTGCACAAGGGAAGCAGAGACCTCAGAGATGGTAGCTGTGAGAAGTATTTGGTATGGGTAATGGCCAGAGGAAAACTGCCAATGGTTCAGCCACAGCTGGTTTAGGGTTAATATTAAGTTTAGGGTTAAGGGAAGAATAAAGTTCAGAGATTTATTTGCAGTGGGGCTGAAAAAGAGCTGCAAAAAGAGATCAGGGAATGCAGCAGCAAAATATTTCAGGTTCATCTGTCACACTAATCCTCACCAGCTACTAGTGAGGTGGTGAGGAATGAGTGACACGTTGCTTAGATGCACCTCTGAACCCAGTGATGCCTCCTGATAGAGCAAAACACCTCCCAGGGGCCAGGTGCCCTTTCTCCAGCGCTGGCCAACACACAAAGGACTGAGATTAAGAAACAAATGTAGCTTTCTTTCAGTATTATTTAAAGACTGATTATTCACAAACTGTACTCTCTCTAGTTTAGAGCCAGCACTAGATCTGGCTCCTGAGCCAAACACACCATGTTCTTGAAAATACAATACCAAAAAAGATGTTTTGCTCAAAGTGCCTAAAATGGAGCCTGACAGAAGGAAAATAGATGCTACCCAGACACAAACTGTGCTGAAACATATTTCTGGTTATCCCTAGGCTCATTATTTTTCCCTTGTTTAAGAATAGCAGTGTTTGGTGTCACCAGTCTCTGGAGGCTCCCTGCTACTGCTCATCTGCCCAGGTGCAAAGGAGTGGTACAAGGCTGCTTTCACTGTCTCCATGGCTGCTCCTGCATATCAAAGACCTACTGACAAAAGCAAGATGTTTGACTCTTGCCAGCAGAAAGCACTTGTGATCTTATTGTTCCCTGGACACGAGGACAAATAGCTATTTACAGTGAACCGAAGACTCACTGGAAGAAATTAAATGCCTTTGGTGGTTATGAATGTAAATACACATTTCTTCTTGAGATGGGACTCACAGATTCCAGGAATTGCTTCCTGCTTTACATTTTCGGTGAGTGGTCAACTCTGAGCTTTAAAAACATGCAGCTTGAAGAGCATCCTTCCCTTCCTCTCCATGATTGCTAGGAAGGGAATGGGGGAAGCAAGCTGAGTCCAGCTGTGGCAAAGCCCTTGGGAGGATATGCAAAGCCATCTTTTTGATTACGTAATCGCTCTGCAAGCCTTTTGCCATTAAAATATGATTAAAAGCAGTGGCCAGGAGGAGTTCACCTTTAGAAAATGATGCTTACAAGAAATCACTTCCCAAACAGATACTTGCCTGAGTCCCTGAGATGAGGAAGAGGTTTGATGGATAAGAAGGCAATAATAAAATGTCTCCTCACATAAGAAAACAGAATGAGAGCAATCATCAGAATTTATCAGCCTGAGAGGAGCAGAGTGTTTTCTTGGCACTGAAGGGACCCAATACACTAAATCAAAACCAGAGCACAGTCTCACAAAGGAAAGAGACAGATGTCTCTGCCGTATAAATACCACATAAACGAACTTTCTGGAAAGGGGATCCTATTTAAGCACACACCATAGTGACATCTGAGAAAGACGTAACCAGACAAAGCAGAGCATGGAGTTGGTATCAGCACTGGAACTGCAGCAATTTTTGAGGGGTAATGGCCCATCTGCCAGCCATGCTTGAGGGCTATGGCTTTGATATTTTGGATCTTCTTCTTTGCAAAGCCCCAGTAATCTCCTCTTAACACCTGAATCAACACCGATGTATTTACAAATCACCCATTTTTAATTCATTCACGCCAAAATATTGTCCAGACTCATCAAAATCCTGCCTCCTGAGGGCAACAGGAGCTTCCTGGTGAAAACAGGAGTGATCTGTGGTTCAGGGTGAGCTGTGTTCCAGAAAGATACTGCTATATCTATGACACATTGCAATGCACAGCAGCGATATAACACTGACACAGTTCCAGAAAATGCTCAGAAAATAAGCAGTGTCCTGAGAAGTGGTGAAGAAAAGAAGAGAAAATGCTCAGAAAAGAAGCAATGTCCAGGCAAGACACCTCTCTTTTGATAATATGCCAAATATAAAAGCATAACCATAAACTTTCCATTATGAAGATAAATTGAGTCTTAAATCGAATCAGACTTGAGCCCAAACATGACTTTTACATGGATGCTGAATGTAAAATATTAGACATGACTTCAGTTTCCTAGTAGAGAGATACAGACTATGTAGGTCTTCCTTGGATGTAGAGGGGCAGAAAGGAATAACGCGAAGACCAAGGCTTTGCAACAGCAAAATGGGTGAAATACACATCACTGGAGAAGGTCAAATACAAACCTCTCCTTGGGAACGGGTGAGCTGACATCATAGCCATCTGTGTTAACCCCTGGCACTGATTAGCCAATTCTCCACTCCCTGGAAAAGCAGTCTGCAAATAGCATCAGGCCTGACCTACTTCTGCCTGCTTAGCTGCAAATTTCAGTGATAGGAGCTTTTCCGTGCTGGGTTTCTTCCAGCAAAATGTCTCACTTTTCTACCTTGCTCTTCAGAGGCATTGAGTAAGCCCAAGGTTCCGAAATGTGTTCCTCTGAGCTGGAGAGGCGAGGGAGGGATGAGCTGTGGTGTGGGAGGGCACCCAGCACGCTGTGTGTTCTCGACAACAACTAAGTGTCACTGGTGGAAAGGACTGATGTTTTCAAGGCACGGCTTGCACATCTGGTTGAAGACAGACTGCTTTTCACAGGCAGGGAATAGCTTTGTAAAGAGACGTGGAAACCTGAGCAACATGCTTAACAGCACACTTATTCAGTGAGAAGTATTATAAATGTCATGTGTGTTGAACTCATTTTAGTGCTCTGAAGGCTGAGAGGAGATGGAGTGAATAGGTAAGGTCATCAGCTAACTCCAGAAGAAATCTTATTGCTGCAGCTCAAAAGCACTATGTTCTTTTTTGCCGCTGAGCTCTGCCTTCTGAGCAAAGGGAAATCTAGTGGAATACAAAAAGTTTTGTCCCTCAGCTGTCCAAGGATACATGTCACCTCTTTGTCCCAGTCATTAGGAATTAGGCTGCAATTGATACAGTCACTTGGGGAGTTAGAGTAAGATAATGAATTAATTAGTTTTAGTTTTTTATTTCATTGCTGTGACTTGACCATTAATCATTTCTTAACAGGATTTTTTTTAATCCCCCTACAGTCATACAAATTGAACATCAAATTTAAATGCAGCAGTAACTTTACATCCTAGTCAGAAGTAAGGAAAAGCCTCCAACTGCATATCTCCATGAGACAGAAGTACCTGTATCATGTTAATATTAGGAATTTTCCTTTTAATAAATAACACTGCAAAAAAAAAAAAACAACCCCAGAAACCAAAACCGACTTGCCATTAACTGAAACACGCCGTAACTGAAAAATTCGTACAAGATCCATCTCCTCAGTTCTTTATTGTCCTGTTTGCATAATGCAAGTGAGAATACAAGTGCAGACCCTTAACAATATATATTTTTCCGCTATGCTGTGTTCAATGCCCCATCCTTGAAAAGGAGCATGAGCTCCAGTTTAAATTTTTCCTCACAGCTATACTGGTGCCAGGAAAATCTAAGAAGACTGCAAATGTGTGGATTTGGGGTATACTTTCGATATATAGATCTTAGTATAAATATATACATATTCTAGTGTTTATCCTAATTCTCTTTAGTTTTGCACCATAATATGTTTATTAAATCAACACATAGAAACTATTTAGGCAGATGGCATAGTCTGGTCTTAATCTGATGAAGCAGTTGAAAAAGAAGGACGATCTTTCTTTGAAAATTATAGGGACTTTCTTTAACGATTTTGGGATTTCTTGTTGCAGCAAAATGTTGCAGCAAAATTCACTACAGCCTGTTTTTTATACAATTCCATTAAAGAAGATTAAGAGGTGAAAAAATTGCTTATTCAGTCAAGACACAGAGTGTGGATTTTTTTACTGCTAGGAGTCTTGGAAAAGCTTCTGCAGTGACCGCTTTTGCAACAACAGCAAATTCATCCAGATTTGACAGGAAAACTACATCTGAGTAACGAAAGTACACATTTATGCACTGTTTGCACACCAATCCTCGACTGCATCCTTGAAAATCAGTGGAGCACTTCAACTGCTATAGCTATGTATAAAAGGGCTGAATAATTTTATGGTCAGCAATAATAGCATTTTTACTTTTGCAAATAAAGGAAAGTTGGGTCAAGCAGAAATGTGATTGCCACAGGCATTAAAAAGCAACAAGAAAGTATGTGTATGTGTAGCACTGTGTACTCAATCAGGTCCATAATGCTTGGATGGATATATCATCAAGTCTTCTGCTAATATTCAATTTCACATTTGTTTCCTTCAGGTGAGGTCTGCTCTGTTGAATCCCAGAGGCAGGTGAAGGCCCTATCACCCTGAGCAGCCAGACCCCAGCACTGGGTGGGGAAGGTTGCAGGCTATTTAGGGCCATTTAAGAACAAACTGATTGACTGAGACACTTCTCTGTCTCTCCTTGGCTTTTGTAGGGAACAAAGCAACTCCAGAGGGGAACACGAAGGGCACCTAACACTGCCCTTCTACCAAGGATGTGGGGAACCAATGTGAGGTTTGAGGGACTTCACCTACCCCTCCAGTCCTCTTCTTGGCAGGACACAGAGCTCAGGTGGTGGCCCTGTTTGGTGTACTAGTCTTGTTCCCTGTGAAGTGGGACATTCTGGCTTCTTGGCTCTGTAGTATTGACACAACTGAACCATTGGCCACTATTATGTCCTAAATAGCAAATACCTCTTATAGGGACGTAGATTGTTCAGGCATATTGGACAGTCATTTAATGAGGCATTAGGACATACTAGAAAATCTTCTAAACAACAACCAGGAATGTCTCAGGTGGACCTGATTCTGCCTTGGCAAGGAAGAAGGGCTGGGTAATGCCTAAGGTGTCAGCCTGGACTCTGTCCCTATTTCAAAGTGTGGTATTCAGATCACAGATCATGTCAACTGAGTAACTGAGACTCTGCAGTCTAGACCTCAGTAGAGCCATCCAACTCTGTATCACTCCTTCCTCATCCCCCTTGGTTGCTTGCCACTGATGTTCTCTACAGATGTGTTTGAAGGAGCAGAAATGTATGGTAAATTGCTGCAAACTAACCTAGAAGACATTTCACTCTTGGCCTGCTTTGAAGAGGGCTTGATTTTTAGTGATGTTCACATGGACAACAGGGCCCCCTTGGGTCTCAGGGAGGCTGGAGGATCTTCCCCCCCCAGCAGAATGCCCAGGAGTATAGCACAGGACAGAAACACACAAGATATTTCTCTCTGATGGTATTAACTCTGATAATAATGTTGCCAGCCCAAGAGAGAATATATTTCTCTTTCACAGACTGAAATAAAAAGTTAGCATTTTGAGAGCTTTGCATACATTACAGGAATTAGACGCACTGCACCGCAAACACTGCCGTGCTGCACGGGGCCTCTGCAGTGCTTGGGATCCACGTGTCCATAAATCAGACACTCCAAAGAGCATAGGAGGGTGATCTGTCCTTCAGCACCACACGGTGTGGGAAGCACAGTTCAATCCTGATGGCAGCATGGCTGTGCAGCTCAGAGCTACCTGGGAGCTGGAATTTACCCCTGCAGCACAGGGGCCTCAGGGACAGGTGGCCCAGGCATTCAGCAGCAGCTTCTTCAGCAGCTTTTGCCATTTTGAACAATGTCCCTTCCCAAACAGGCTCTGCTCTCTTTTCCCTGCCATTCCAGCTGCAGCCAGCATGCTCCAGTGAAGCCAGTGGAAAAATACACTGTTGTTTCCTCTGCACTGCTGTGCTTGGAGCTCTACCAGGACAAGGGAGCAGATTCCACACTCTCCCTTCGCGTGCCCAAGGAGTGCTGGTCCAGAGACTGTAACTGAACCTTATATCCAGGGTCATACAGGAGCTGAACTTTAAACAGAAATTCTTCCCTGTCTTGCTCCAGCAGTCATAGAAAGGCACAGCAAAGTAGCTGGTGGCTCCCTTGGCACGGGACTAGGTCTCTACAGTGCAATTCATTGATTTCTTTTCCTAAGAGGACAGCAGGAGGCCACCAGTTTAAGTGACTTGACTTAGTTGCTCACATGCAGAAAGAATTAATTTGCAATGGCTGTAAAGCAGCAGGACAGCCAGGTGCAATCATGAATCTCGGCAGCTCTTCATATTTATATTAGGCCCTTTGCAGCTGCTCTAGAGGCGCCTCACTAACTCTGAACTTCCCCTGAATACCAAGTGACTGTGGCTGCAAGCAGTGCACTGTCCCTCCTTCCAAGAACACACAGACATAGCAGAAAAGGATAAAATAACCATAGGAAGTGGTTGGAGAGTTTTTCCATTTGGAGAAACAAGGGATTCTTCTCTCTCAAGAGCAGTGTGAGAGGATGGGATAGCCTAAATCAGGTGCCTTCTGCAGTCAAGTCAGGGCTGTCACACATCCAGGAGCGGAACAGCTCAGTTTGTAACCCCTGCCAAGAGCTGGAAAACTTGTTTTTAATCCAGTTTTAGAAGTAGAAAGCCATTTATGTCTTTGTACATATACACTGTACACAAGTGAGACACACCAACAGAAGAATGTACATGGAGCTGGGCACGCGCCTTCGCTAAGCAAGAGAGTGGCGATGGAACACCAGTGCTATGAATTTATAGAGTTTGGATCCAGCCTCTCCCCAGAACTTTGTCACTTGTTGGACTGCTAACACAAGTAAGGCTGCCTGAATTAGGTGATTCATGCCCCATTCCCTAAACAGCTGGTCCAATTTTGTGCCAAGACTTACGTGATTGTGGTTATGGACCACACTTCTGCACCTTCACCTGTGCTTGTGTTCCAGTGTCTTCTAGGTGTGTATGGGCTACATTTGGCTTTAATGCATCCTTGAATCTTTTGATTCTTGTTTTTCTTCATCCTTGTTCCGTGGGGCAGCACACATAGGTGTGATGGAGTCACCCAGGCACTTAGGCACTTGGCCCACATATAGCTGGGTGGATGAGTTGATGTCTCTTGCTTGAAATCTATCTCCTGATTACAAGTGGTTGAAAAGTTTGCACCATAAAGTTTTGACAGGATGTGTCACTTTCATTAAATGTTTCATAAGGAGATTTGGCAGAAGGGGGACATTTCTTAAAATTAAACATGGATGGGGCTCTGATTCAGTATGAGACACGAGCCTCTGCTTGGCAGCATCTGCAGTGAAAAGCTGTGCGTAGAGCAAGGTGATCAGCACAGACCTCCTCCAGGAGGAAGGACACCAGCTCTCAGCATATGCCAGCACCATGCTGCCATCTCTAATACATGCTACATTATGGTGTGCAACAGAACCCAAAAAAATTTCACACGGTGGTGAAATGAGACTAGTGGTCTCTGGTTAAATGTCCCCTGACAGCGCGCTCTCTGCCCTTCCTCGTGTCAGCATGGGCTCAGGAGGCCTCGTGGGGACCAAGCTCCAGGCCAGAGGAGGTCTGCAGCCATCTACCCCATCCCAGAGCATGCAGGGGGTGCAGCAGCACTTCAAAACATGTCTAAAGGAGTCTGGGGAAGAAACCACAGGCTGTAAGCTGTTAGCAGAGAGGAATGGATGCCTGGACACAGAACCAGGCAGCACAAGCCAGACTGAAGCGGATCCATATGTGTAAGTTTATCTAAGACTCAGAAAAGCTAAAGGAAAGTTCAGTGTCACGGAGTCAGGCTGAGCAGCAGCCAACATGATTGAAAAGCAAGCAAGCAATAAATAGAGTAGCTACCTATTCTGTGCCCTGGAGACACCAGCCAACCTGGCTGGCCTTGGCTGGCAGCCTGAGTGATGCCAGGTGTGAGCTGTATCACTCCTTGGCTCTCTGTATCTCATTTTCAGTACTTAACTAGATGCTCTGTATCAACATGGCGCATTTCCTCACTCACATACACTTCTCAGGTGTGTACTTCATATCAGAAAGCTTATACTCCTTTGAAGGAGTATAAAAAAGTCATGCCACAGGTTTGTCCTTCCAACATCCAGTATGTGCATCCTCCCCTGTTACTATAATGATATTCAAATATGATACAGAACTGAAGGACAACTTTTAATTTGAGTGAAAGACAGAAGTTCTTTATCCCATAGCTTCAAGGGGCCTATGTCCTCCAAGGCTATCCCACCGACCAGCAGTGTACCCAGCTCTGCTCTTCTCCTTCTAAACCTCCATCATTTTATTATTTTATTATTTTATTCAGTGTTTTAGGGCAACATTTCTGAATGTGTTTACTCAATAAAGGGTAAAATAAACTTCAACAGCCTGCAAAGATCAGGACTTTCACTAAATCTGTACAAAGAAGAAAGAATGCAAAGTGTGTGTGTTTTTATTTTTGGCCTCAAATTGTTGCTGCAGCTCAAATCCCTTACTTAACTAACTTGTGTCATCTGTACTTTTCATCTCCACCTGTGCAATCATTTACAGAAACATTATTAGCTGTTTGATTTTTTTCCCCCGTTTGCTTCCATAGCAACATCCATCAGGGAGAGAACAGCAGGAGCATATGGGGAAGTTATAAAGCACATTTTCTACAAGAAAAGGAGGCCAAAGCATTTAACAGACAGCACTTAGGTTTCCCTTAGTAACTGAAATTCCAAAATACCTCTCTTGTTTCAGTATGTCCTAGTATTAATTAGGCTGCTTAATGATGTACCAGTGCAGGCTGGAGGTAACACTTGGGTTGTCTTTAATTAATCAAGGTACTGGAACATTTCTGTGAGATTTCAGCTTATTGCCAAAACACATCCTTGTTACATTTTTGTGTGTGAGTATTTTACAAGCAAGGCTTGGAGCTGTTAGACAGCCTTTGACATGCTAAATATCGTGGAAAATTTTTTGCATAAAGTTCCAAAGAGAAATGCTGGAGCTGAAAATTATCTGTTTGAATAGTTTGAAATCTGTCACCAAGGAATAGCTAGAAGCTGTCAGGTCAATTTTAGAATAACTATATTAAAAAAATAAAAGCATGTCTCCTGCATTTCTCTCCTTACCAGTAGCAACCCATTTAAGCTGGTATTTTATTAATGAAAATTGTCCTGGTGTTCCTCTTTGGTTTGAAATACAGACCCTGAAGCTCAATATGAAAACACTGAGAGTTGTTAAGCCTTTTTAGCAAATCAAATATTGCACTTATCTCTTGACTAGATCCACGTTTATGCCAATACATTCTTGAAATGGAGATGTTGACGTTTTGGGGATGTTGTTTACTGCATAAGCATAAAACTGACCGGGAGACTGATGAGACTGCAGTATAGGATGTTGGTGGAGGTGAAATTATTTGTGTCCAGAAGAACACACTGGAAGATGTTGCACCAACAACTGTTTGTCCCCAGTGTGTCTGCTGGTTCAGAAGTGTGGCCAGTGCAGGCTTGTAGGAGGAGACAGACCACAGTCCTCCTGAAGCCTCTGAAAATCATTGTGAAATGCAGCTACCATTTCATATTCGTTCTTTCTGTCTTTCCCTATCAATTCCTTGTTTCTCTTCTCAGATCCAAACTGTTCCCTGCTTCACACATGCCACTTCAGCCCCCGCCCCCCCCCCGCCACCTTTGTCTTCCCATCTCTTGCTGTCTTCTCCCTGTGGCTTCTTCTCTGCCTGGTCCATTTGTTCACTGCCATCCTTGGAATCAGCCCTGCCCCACCCAATCTCCCTGACAGTGCAACTGCCCTTTCTGCAAACAGTTTAACAATTCTCTCATACACCCACCAACTGAACACTTCTGCTCTTTTCCAGCTCTGTATATCTTCACCTCCCTCAACACCTCCTTATCCCTGGCAGTTGGTTCCCATCTGAGTGTAACATGTCTCCACCGTCCCAGTGCCACCTTCTCACCTCCTGCAGCCCTTCCGCCACCCAGCCACATCTACCTCTGTCCCTTCACCTGGTAAGGGCAGA
Source organism: Oriolus oriolus (assembly GCA_013400235.1). Lineage (NCBI taxonomy): Eukaryota > Metazoa > Chordata > Aves > Passeriformes > Corvidae > Oriolus > Oriolus oriolus. Next base: position 1,988,079 of record VXBT01002535.1, on the reverse strand, counting down.
ACTGGACGAGCAGGAGATGCCTCCCAATACAGCAGAGGAGAGTAAAATCTGCTCACACATTTCCAACATATCTGGAAGCCTTCTGTGATCCATCACGTGCTCAGCACCTCTTTGCCAAATCTGGACCAGAGCCCGATGACCTGTCCTGCTGCCTCCATCACCTCTGCAACCAGAGGAGGCTGCTGCACCAGGACCCTTGAAATCCCACTAAAAGTCAAAATCTGCCAGGAAACTCAAGCTGGCCATGGACAATTATAGAGGGATATCAGTGGCCTGAGGCCTCTGGCCAAACTGAATGAACAGACTCAGGGTTACTTGGGTATATGGAGCTTCCAACAGCTAGACATGCTGGAGGTTGCTCTGTACTTGTGAAAAGTTTTGGTTTTTAAAACAGGCAAACATGGCTTTCTCCTCTTTTTACTCTCATGTCCCCAGCTGCAAGGGTTTACTCTATAGCAGCAAACTCTGCCATTTTGTAGATGAGTAAGAATAACCCTGTTCCCAATCCATAGCCACAGGAAAACACTTAGGAACCTGTACAGGTGACTGCACTGGCTGTAACTCCGACAGATACAATTTTTGGTGTTTTTGGTGTCTGCCAGTGTTTCCTTAAAAAGTAAATCAACTCACTCCCCACCCCCAATTTGGAAGGAAGATCTCATTTTCTGCCATTTGACCATTTGCTTGGGTCTAAAGCAGAACCTTTGAGAGACCATGTATGCGAAGTCTAGTCCTGCCTGATGGGAGAAAGGTGAAGGCTGCCTGGAGGATGAACCTTTCTCTAACAGCTGGTTCTCTCATATTAGAGCAGATCTCTCAAATCCAGTTTCTATTAAGGATGGCATAGGCAGAATTTGTCCTCCTAGAAGTTATCAAACATATATAAATAAACAGGAAGTGGGATTTCTCTCCCTTTATTTAAAAAGCACCTGCTGCATCAACTAAGTTGTAGCATAGATAGAACATGAAAAATTAGAGCTGGCAGAGGATAAATTGGAGAAACAACATTTCAGTTGGTCCTCCTACAGGAGCAACTCGTCAGACTAACCAGGAGGACAGACGGAGCCAGGTTCTCCACCCTCCCTGGCTTTCAGAGGCAGCTCTGCTAGCAAATCCCAGCCAGAGTGCTGTTGGCCCAGCCTTAGCAAAAACAAAGCCAGCACAGTGCTGAGCAGCCAAGAACAGGGAGGCTGAGACAGCCAAGGCTGGGTAACACGGAGTTAGGCAGGAGTCCTCTGTGTACCTGAAGGTGCCAGGTGGAGGAGAGAAAACAAATTGACTTTGTTCCAAAGAAGCTTTCATTGCTCCAAGGAGGCTGAAGCCAGCATCTTCTAGTTTCTACCTCTGCTAGTGGGAATTTTTCATTTCTTAATATGAGTAGTATGTCATACATACATATATATATATATACACACTAAATGCCATTTAACTATATATAATACTGTTATCTGTAATTACAGATTAACTTTGGAGACTAAATGAACTTCATCTCTTTTTTTCTACAGAGCCATAGAAAGAGAAGAATGAATAGGACTTTCTTTTTAGCAAATTAGAATGAGCTTAATGATATTATTTCACTGGTATTATTACATTGCCATCATTATTAAGATTTTTAACTCCTGAAGTGTGCTAAATGCTCTACAGAAAAAAAGAAAAATACAGGGCTACATTTAGACTGTCAACTCTAGGGGCAGAATTCAGGTCCAGACTAAATCAAGGTGCCACCATTTAAGCTGCATGTTTAAACTCGTATTACACTCCAGGGGAGCCTAGTCAATAGAGCCAGTGGAGCACAAAGAGTGATTCAGCTCTCTAGCACAGTCACATCTACACTGATTCACAGACACCAACCTGAGATGCTGTAGGCACCTTGCTGGCATTCCAGCAGTGACCTCCCAGGCTTGCTGCCATGCTCACCAGCCTAAGCAAGTGTCCCAAGTAACTTGGGACATCTAGAATAATGCATGTGGCTCTGTTTAGGCACCCTCAATAGCTGGGAGGACAGCTTGCCCTCAGGGCTCAACTGACTGTATTCAGTTGCCTAAACAGAGGCTTCTAGTGATATTTGAGATGCTCAAGAATCTTCTTCCTCAAATACAGTGTCCAGACCAGCAGCACATGGTCACTCTGTGCTGCATCTGCCAGCCTGGTGAAGTTGTTTCAGACACACGCAGAACATTTCAAACTGTCCTCTTGCAACACAGGCACTTAAATTGTACCTTCCACTGCCTGTCCTGGGGGTGGCACCCCAGCTGTGGATAGGTGTCTCAGAGAGCTCCCTAAGCTTCAAGTACTGGAGTCAGATGCTCCAGGATATCCATCCTCCTGCACCTGCAGAAGACCCTCTCCTCCCAGACCAGCTTACGTGGGAAAACTGACTCCATCGTGGTGCTGAAGACAAGTATGTCAGCTGCTGAAGTGTCACACTAAAGCTGAAGTGCTCCTGATCAAGCAGTCCATCTGATCCAGTTTCTTAAAGTCCACCTTAATATGAGGTTACTGTAAGATTGTGATGGACAGGTCTGAGATTTGTCAGCATGGACACAAGTAAATTAAACTGGAATAGCAGAGCTTTTCAGGGATGTTATGATCCACCCCTGAAGGCAGAGTAACTGAGGTTCTTCTTACTAGATCCCTTGGGGCAGATCAGACTGAAACGCCGCTAACTGACCAGTGTTTATAAATATGCATATGGCAGGTTTATTTCAGAACAATTTGCTTGCAATGGGAAGCAGGTATGTAGCTGCTTTGGTTATTATCTCTAGAAATGTAGCAATATGAAAACAAAAATAACACTTTAGAAAATGTATAAGGAAAAGAAAGAAAAATAAAGGGTAGGAGTAGAAGGATATTACCACCCATGGATCCAGTGTGAGACTCGACTGTTGCAATTTTGATGTCCATTGATCAAAGCGGTGGTCACAGACTTGATCTATCAGGGATGGGGGAAGCCTGCGAAGCACAACATTCAGCAGGGTCAGGTTCAGGTGGGAATGCTCAGATACTCCTCCTGGGGCAGGGAGTTTTACACTGTCTGATGTAACACTGTGGATCACATGCAGTCCTCTGGTGGAAGGTCTCAGAAATGAGTCTAGGGGTGCTCCAGGGTCTCTGATGGTTTATGACACCTTCTAAGACATGACAGCTGCCTCTCACGTCAGCGCAGTTAAGTCAGTTATGCCCCATCAGAAGGGATGAACACCTTCAGGGCTATGTGTGAATGTTCTGATACCTCTGCTGGGGTGGGGGGG
>VXBT01002535.1:1920081-1984819 GCA_013400235.1 Oriolus oriolus | reverse complement strand
ACACCTGAGCCAGTTAAGTAAGGGAGGACATCAGTATGATAAGAAGCATTATCCCACCTCTGCAGAGTCTGCTTCTTATTGGCCTCTTCCCTAACCTGGGCCAAAGCCCTCATGTAGCCTCTGGTGGTGGGTGTGCACCCCCTCTGCGCCTGGGCTGTGACCTTGCACAGCATCAGCAAAGCACCCACTGCTTTAGCAAATGGCCAGTTGTTTGAGCCATTAACCACTAATTTGGGATCGTTAGCAACTTGAGTGATACTAGTCCCAGAAGACGAAGAAAGGACTGGGAGGAATAAGGGTGCAGTCACAAGACTCGACTCAACTCCTCCCTCGATTCTAGAGAAAGGAGTATGAAAAAGTGGGGTCAAAAAGCAGGTGAGACACGTGTCACCTTTATGAAGGAGGAAAATCAGATCACCGCTTACACTGCAGAAGGAAAGAGGCAGGGAAGGCAGGAGACTAATGCTGACTGAGAATTTGTGAGGTGTGTGAGTTCTCAGCAGTGGCAGAACCAGGGGCCAGGTAAGTGGGGCTGGGGACTTCTGCAGGGTAAACACTGGGGACAGGGATGAAGTTCCAGGTTCACACTCTGGATTTAAAGGACACAAATACTGGTAAATTAAGTATGTGGTGTGCATGTTTTTGTCAATCAAAAAAAAAAAAAAAGAGGAAGAATTGTGAAAAAGAAGTAGTTGCTTTACTCCTGCAAATAAGTACAAAAACCTCAAATGTTAACTTTGTAATTTAACTCACCCTCTGTAACCATTCCTAATCCCCTTTGAGGCTCACCACTTCTAATATTTTAAATAACTCTGCAAGGATTAAATAAGGATTTAGTACTTTTATCCTCCTATGGATAACAACGTAAGGCTCTCTCACCTGTTCATTGCTGCATTCACTTCCTTTCCTCTCTGTGTATGTGACAGCAATGCTTTCTATTCCTCTGCTCCCAAAATACTGACATGCTTAACAGCTGTTGTTCCTCAATTTGCAAAAAAAATGTGGTATTATTCCATAATGCCGCATAATTTGTCAACTCTTACACCTCCACAGTCCTGGAATCTTTTTTTCTTCATCACAAGGCATTTGCATACCTCGGGTGGTATCTAGCCTCCTTATGAAAACCAAATGCAAACGATGCCTTTTGTTTTGTAATGTATCAGCAGCCTGAGACTGCTGTTGTCTGAGCTAGCTGCACACAATCCTCTCAGTCACGGACCCTGTGGAAGTGCCTTGGATGAGAGTTCTGCCAGCAGCATCGCCCTCCCCATTGCTGCTGGGTAAATTCAGTGAGAAATTTTGGGATTTTCCCCTGGGGGAAAGTGCCCAGCCAATGCCAGTGTTCAGATGTCAGAGCAGCACAACAGCACCTCCCACCATAGCTCCAGGTGCTTGACTCCAAGCTGAAGCCCACCTGGCACAGCACCATGACCAAAGACAATGCTCTCCCCCACCAGCACCCACATCCCAGGATGGTGGCTGCTGCTTTGTTCGTGATGCTGATAGTGGGAGGACTGAGCTGGGCTGGAGGACAGCAGCTGCTCCTAGTCTTTGGTTGAGGAGTGGAGCTGTGCATATATCCCGACCTATTTTGCATTTAGCAGTGTGGACCCCATTCCTGGCCACATCAAAGCTGCCTGCACCTTATGCTACACCAAAATCATGTGCTTAAGCTTCACAGGCAGCAAAGTGTTACCAGAAGTTCTTGATTTGATCCTACCGTGTCTTAGCAATGGATTTGGAGAAAGGTGCAGCTTCAGTGGGCTGCCCTGGGAGTACAAATGTGCATGAACAATCTACCAGGCCACATCCACAGCCAGGAGACCCAGGCAGAGAGTACAGAGGCATGGGATAGGAGAAGAGAACACTGCTTGGATGCCACAATGTGGTGCTGGGCCTGTGCTGCAGCCCAAGGCAACACTAGTGCCCTTTGCAGTCTTACCACCAAAGAAATTCAGGCAGGACCTTGAGGTGTCAGAATTTCCTCTCCTATAGTCACAAGGGAGATATTGCACATTGCCTTACTGACTTAGGTTGCTACATCTCTCAGGAAGATTCTTGCATCCCCTCAAGCCCACTTCAGCTCCTCCTGTAGAGGTGTCTGTCTCCAGCCCTGTCCCTGGCTCATGGATGGAACCTGCTGCTGCCACAGCCCAGTTCTGCCTGTTGAGGGGCTGTGGGTCAGTGCCCAGCAGTGTCAGCATGGCCCCCACCGGGGTCCCTCATAGCTCCACCCCTCACAGAGCATCTCTCACTCCCCAGAGTCTGGACATGGTGGTGGTACCCAAAAGCCCGTCATTGCCAGAACCCAACATACCTGAACACTTCACACACAGCATCTACAAGACTGAACTTTTTAGCCCTCTTCTTTCTACAAAACCAGACAAAAATACTGTTTATTCCCCTCCAACTGTCACCTGTGGCCACCTCTGCCACCTCCCTGACAGTAACCAGCTGCTTGGTCTAGTCTCTTTCTTGTTTTGGAGCTCTGCAGCACATGGAGAGGCAATGAGAGGGATGTGGGGCTGCAAAGAACCACTCATCTCACACATCAGTCGTGTCCCACCATGTCACCTCTGGGCTGCGGTGCTCTTTTGGCAGCAGAGCTGACAGCTCCTGGCAGCAGAGCTGTGCCACACATAGGAGACATTGTGGATGTGACAAGGGGTAAAAATAGTCTCACACAATTCAACCAACTTCATTTTTCAGTCTTCGTGAAGTGTCAGAATTGAATTTCCAGATACACCACTCCACTGTGGTGAGAGATGTAATGCTTTAAGAACATATTTTCTTTCTTGTTCAGATGCAGAAAAAACCTCACAAGAACAACTATTCTCATGGGATTTTGCCCAGAATTGGTAGAAATCTCAAGCAAACAATTCCTTTTTGTAATATCTCTGACTCTCCTGTTCAAAAATCTCTTGAGGATATTTTCCAGGACAGTTGAATTTAAAGATCAGTGCAGCCTAGGTTAGTTGTCAAATCCAAGTGAGTCCACATAAATTTTTTTTCCTCCTTCCTTCTTAATAATGACTTGGGCTGCTACTAAAAGAGAGCAGTGTTCCCTGCTCTGGTGTCACCGCTTGGTGCTGTGCTATCAGGAGATTTAGGCACAGATGAACTCAAACCAGCTGCAGGGTAAGCACAGTGTAGGGCTGCTTCCCCAGCGGCACGCAGTGGGATAAGGGCAGTTCAGAAGCTGGCTTTATTCAGTCCTGATTTTTCACAGCTCCACAGCCTCACTGTGATTACTTGCAATCGGTGAAAAGAACCACGCTGGCCCAGCATTGCTCTGCAGCACCAGGAGAGCTCAGAGAGCCTGGAATCTGTGACTGCTTTGGCCAGGCTGTCTGACAGTCACACTCCTCAGGCCTTCCTGTCTGGGTATCACTGCAGCTCCACTATGGCATTCTTCAAAAGCAAAACCAACAAAAGCATAGCCACCAGGTATTTTAGCATTTTAAGTTACCCCATCACTAAATTCACCACCACTACATGGCAGGAGTAAGGCACTGGGATTTGCTTATGTTCCCAGAGTTTGCAGTGTGGGAGTATCCTGCAGGACTGAATTGTCTCCCCACCCACCTGTGGCATAAAGGGTGCTGGGGCACCATCACACGTGGTAAAGGTGTGTAGGCAGGATCTGTAGCTGGTAGTGCATATCAGCTCTAATGGGGAATGTTGTTTTGGGGAGAAAATAGAAGAAAATAGGAGAGAGAGAAAAAAAAGGAAAAGGGAGAGTGCATAAAGCACTTTGCAGTACAGTAACAAATGGCTTGGAGACTGATGGGTAAAACATCTTGGGAAAAATAATTGGAAAGGGAAGATCAGGGAGTAGAAAAACACAGGAATGGAAGGGGACAGGCTGCAGGAGAAAAGGAAAATGAACAGATCTGAAGCTGTTATCTGTGGCTGAGAATCCCAGCCAGTCCTGGCTCGGTGACTGTGAAAGTCCTTGCAATAAAGACTAATACATTCACAAGCAAGAGACAGGCATGAGAAAAAAAGAAGAAAATGCTGGATTTTATAAATGTTGTCTTCCAAACCTACTCTGAGGAGAACTTGATGAGGTAGTGAGCAGACCCCCAGGAAGTAACACTCGCCTGCATCTCCTGCTGCCAGAACTTGCCTCCTGTAGTCCCAGTGAGCTGCACTGCAAAATAACCAGGCACAAAGGCAGCTTTTCCCAGCCATGGCTATGAGGAAGAATTTGTGGCTTAGCACTCCAAAATCTGACTCCTTTGGATGGATTTTCTGTTTGCAATGTTGCAAAATTCCCCATGTGTACCTCTGCACACTCCCCCTGTAGAGTAGGTGGGCTGCAGGTCAGGACCTGCTTCTCGGATGGACACGTACAGCAGGTACAAGGCCAAGGGCTCTGTTACTATTAGGATCCTCTGGGTAAACTGTAGTTACATTAAGAAAGAATAATGCCATCACACTTACAGACACCCTCAGTCCAATTCTAACAAAACTAATGACTCTCAGTTGGGCAGAAGAGCAATATCAGGTTGCTGTTGCTCATTGATACAGACTGGCAGGGCATCGCCCCCCTTTGGTGCTCACCAGAGCCCAAAGGTTACAGACAAGTTTTAAAGATCTGCCTGCAGCTTCCACCTGCAATCAGCACTTTTATCTCAAAGACGTATCTTGTCTCTGTGCCATTTCCTAGAGCTGTCAGGTAATCACAGCTGTTTGTGTTCTCCCAACAGATTTCATGGCTACAGGGCTTCAAAATGAAACAGCCAGGCAATGAGGCGTTTCTCTGGAGAAGACAGGTTTTGACTAAACAGTTTAAGAGTTTTACTCACAGTAGAAGTAAAATGGATTGTGTACCTGACCAGTCCGAAGCCCACTCCAGTTCAACAGAAATATAAAACCATTACCGTATCCAAAAAGGACAGGAGACAGAAATCTCACAGAGGGCATAAGAGATAAAAGGTCAGACGCATCAAAACTTTAAGGAAAAAATCAAGACTCATCAAAACTGCTGCAGAATTCCATAGAACATAGATCCCTACAGTGCAACCTGGAGAAAAGATTTCCCCAGTTCTTCTGTCAGAGCAGGTGAAAAATGCAGGATATCTTCAGTTGGGGTGTAGACCCCTCCAGCACCTCATAGGATGGATCTGGCCCTGCCATCAGCTGTGCCTAAAAGGCACAAAATGATAAGAATGAGATGAAGTCAACTGGCAGTAATTGTTACTGTAATCTGCTCTTAGGTCTCTGAGCAGGCCTAGCTGCTTCCTTGGCCTCATCCCCTGACCCAGAGAGCTTGAGCTGGGGAAATGTCTTCCTTGCCTCTTCAAGCGAGAATGTTTTGGCCAGAGCTATCAACCAGATAAGCAGCGAACAGCATTTGAGGAACTTGTCCCTGTGGTGCTACACTTTGGACATGATGTAGTCTGGTTTTCAGCCTTGAGGTCTTTGCAAGGCAATTCCCTGCATGAAGGCAAATGGCAAGAGTGACAGTCTGGGAAAAGGGAAGATGGGACGCTCATTCATCGCCTTGGAAATGACTGAAGGATAGAGGTTTGTATCCAAACTAGTCTCACCAAGTCTCCCTTCTTAACAACCAGGAGAAACAGACAGATTTAGGGTAGAGTGGCGTTTGGATCTTTCTAGATCTGTCTTACCTGTCTGGCCATTCAAATGTTTGTGTGGTCAGATCATATGTGCCTGGCACATATAAAGTTTTAAGCAGTGATTTGATTTCCTGCTTTCTTCTGTGACGGTAAATCAGGGTTTTCTCCAGCGGTCTCCTGAGAGTCACCTGGCATGGTCAGAGAAGTTAGTAAGACCCTGTAGCTAGGATCTGGCTACAGAGCAAGGTGTAAGGAAATACAAAACCAAAGCTGTGCTCATATTTATCTCAGCAAGATTTGTCTTGACAGGGAGAAAAAGGTTTAAAATCTAGTAGAAACAGATCAACTGAAAAATATCTAGGAAAAAACACATGATACATTACTTGCATTTGATGTATTTTAAATGTCTGTGAGTAATGAACTGGCACCTGGCTCAAATGGAAACAAAAGAGGAAAAGGTCTTGCTCCGGGGGAGTGGAGAAGGAATAATCCTGATGCACAGGTTGTCCTCTGAATGTAAACCTACTTCACACTCCTGTAGGTTAACCCACCCTCCATGAAAAACATCATTACTCTGAAAGGGTTTTATTTATATTCATACAAAGGGAAACCTTCTGTTGCCCAGAAAAGATGAAAAAAAATTAAAACAGATCTGACACATACTGCTGTAAATAGCAGGACTAGAGAACACAAGGTGGTCTTGGTGATAATTTAACTTTATTGTCACAAACCATTATCCCTACCTTCCCTGAGATGCACATGCTGTGCACATAGAATGGCTGTGCATGGCCATGGGCTTGAGAGTAGGAACCTAGAAGGTGGGAAGAAGCAATAGATACCAATAAAGAAAAAAACCCAAACACATGTGCATAAAACCTTCAGCTCACTGCTGGGCAATTTTATCAGCAAAAAGAATGCGCACAGCTCATCCTTGCAGGGCCTCTGTAACTCAAGAGCGGGGATTAGGAAAAAAAAAGGTGTAATCCACTAGATAAATGTTTACTTCCTTTTCTCTCCAGTAACCCCTTGGCCCCAGGCAGCGGGGAGCCCATTCGATAGGTAAAGAAAGTGGTGCTTCCCTCTCTCCTGCTGACAGCTCGGTGAGGCTCAGCACTATCTGCTCATGCAGGTACAGCCTGTTTGATATAACTGCTCCTCACTGCACAAAGTGGCCAGGTGCTGTGACAGCTCGTTGGAGCTCTCCAAGTCATTCCAGCAAGGTTTTTCTACCATTATCCTCCCCCAGCCCTCAGGGATATGATTAATTCATGGAGCATCACTGAAGGCATCTTTCTATGGCATATGGAGTTAAAGTGTCCTCTTCACAGAGCTGCCTGGGGACAACTGTGGAATTTGTACAGACGATCCCACTAGGTAGTCAATCTTGTAAAAGCACTGATATTACAAAGTAAATACAAGTGATCTATTTGTTTAAGGTTATTACTGTGACCGACAGGGTATTAAAACAATCTTTCTACTGACAAAAGATATCAGGCCTGCGCTTCCATTTGATGTTCCTCGGCATGCTTTTCTTCTTTCTTTCTCAGCCACTGAGCTTTGGGATGTTCATCAAACTCAACTGATAGGGAGATCAGAGTGCACCACACAACCAGCCCATTGAAATTCAATTCAGAGATGGGGTTAAACTATAAAAAGAAACCTTAGCTAGTAATAACACTTTGATGTGCAGATGCGGAAAAGTTTTAACTTCTACTTTCTTCTGAAACATATCAGATTCAAGTCATGCTATTTGATTCATATTTTAGCTCTTAATACATCCAAAGCATGAATACTAAACATTGCCCTCTGTGGTCAGGAAACTTACAGTGGGTGATGGATGAAGGCTTCCATTTCACCCTTTTGTCGAGGCTGCATATGGACATTTCCCCACAACAAAAATACACTGCCCCATGTTAAGAGCTAAGAGGACAGTCACTTTATGTCTGGCCCCTTTTCAAAAACATACCATTTCTCTTGGAACTGGAAATTTCAGCTAGGAAAGGACATCACCTTCCTAGATGCATTTGATATTCTGGCAGCAGAAAGACCTAAGGAAAAAGTCAAACCTAGGTACAGAGCACCCAGGCAGGCTCCCTGCCACTCCACGCTTTGCAGACCGTGCCTCACTCCCCTGTCCACTTTCTTTTTTGAAGCACAGAGTCCTATGCAAGTGGCAGTTTGCTTATCCATCTGTTTTTGCTTTTATTTACATTTATCTTGTGAAGTCAAATAATGCCTGTGCCAGCCCACCAGAGCCTCAGAGAGATGCCAGTGCATAACCCTCCCTCAGGCCCTTAATTCCTGGCTATAAGATGACCTCAGCTGTAAGCCTGACACACAGCCTATGAGAAGATGCATCATCAGGGAACCAGCCTTCACTCTGACCTGTCAAGGTCTCTGGATGTCAGCCCCAGCTCTTTGGTGCCGTGCACATTAACTCACCCGGCACAAGCCTCTCACCTGGGTTTGTAATAGCAGCCAAGGAATCAAATTTTGCAGCTCTTTCTCTACTGCCCCATAACTGGCAGTTTTCAAGGCCAGGCTGGACGGGACTTCGAGCAGCCTGGTCTAGTTGAAGGTGCCCCTGTCCATGGCAGGGTGGTTAGAACTGCATGATCTTTAAGTCCCCCTCAAAGCCAAACAGATCTGTGATTCTATGATACCTGACCATAATGCAAATGCAGCCCTTGGTGAGTTGTGTCTGGTCCAAGCCTTTAGTAGAATCAACCCATACAATTTTCCCAGGCTGACATTTGAGTCCTGGGGGCTCTGAAAGTTGTTAAGTAGATTTCTACATCCACAAGAGGAAAGAAAGATGAGTCCTTTTTTCCTTTCATGTAATAACCCTTTCATTTACACTTTTTTTGAGTTTTCTGAAGTCCTGACTTGTATGTTTCTGGCTTGACTGGGGTCTTTTGGCTGGCTGTGTTCAAGTTTTCCTGCTGGGCTCGGTCCATCCCCCTATCTTTTGCACTACTCACAGAGGGAGAGGCGCTGACCACTCTCCTCTGCCCAGCCTTGTGCGTGATGGTTCCCTGTCCCTTGCCACTGCATGTGTCACATTCCTCTGAGCCACACTGCTGCTCTCTGCTTCTAGTCCCTCACCCAAGATACAGGAGTGTATACTGCTAGCTTTATCCTTGTGCCCATCATTTTTACGAAGCTCAAGGTGTAATATTTTTCCCAAAGTCATCTCCTTTTCTCAGGAATGAGAGTAAGGAGAACCTTCACGGCTTTCTTAAAACAAATAACAATTATAGCATTAACATGGCATTTGAGTAACTGTGTGAAAGACTTAGAAGTCAACTCTAATTTAATAATCAAATTAGATTGGAATGTCTTTGATTTAATTTGCTTTCTTGGTGCTATGCCTTTTAATGGAGAAAGAATTTCCCCTTCAGAGCAAAACCAGCTCCTGCCTCTGCCAAAATTCAGCCTGGTGCAGAGCTGGGTCACTGTGTCCTTCTCAGCTTCAGAGGGATAGGGGCTTACACCATGCTCTTGTTGAGGACCCAGGGACGTGGCATGTGGGAAAGCCCAGGAAGGGTTCATGGTTCCCACACTCCGGTGTGTCCCTGGGCACAGTCCACTGAAAAGCAGCAAATGGGACGTGGGGGTCCAAAATGCATCTTTGTCCCAGCAGGTCTTTCGCCCTCTGCAACGTCATCCCTCATTTATGCCTGAATGTACACATCCAGGTTGTCCTGGTGGATGGTCAGTGGCAGGCACCTAACCCACCAGCCACTCATTCCAAGCTGAAGCTGTGGCTCAGGTTAATTTCCCTGGCATGTCTTAACTATAATTTAAATTTCCTACCTATTTAAGCTGAGCAATCTCTGCTTCAGATCTCCTGAGCATTAATAAAACAGTTATGAGAAATTTCAGGATAAAAGGTTAAGCCCGTAAAAATATGCAACTCATTTATAAAAATAACTCCATCAGGTTTTCACAGACTAAGAAGACAAAGGTGCTAATTTCTGCATTTGAAATAACCTTGGGACTATCACTGGCAGAAGTCACTGGAGTAGCCACTCTTTGTGAGTTGGCTGCCTTAAACTTTTCAAAATTTGTAACTACTCACAGGCTTTGCAGCACAGTGTCAGTGCAGCACATTCTACATGACAACCAAGGAAGCAGCTTGGGAGAACAAGAGACATTCCTGGCCACCTTTTGGAGCTCACCCCCTCCTGTGATGTTCAGTACATGACCTTCTCCCAGCAGGACCGTCTCAGCTGGATGGGCCGTGTTCAACACCTGGAGATGCTCTCTGCAGAGTCACAAAGCCCTGACCACGGCAGTGCCACCTATGGGAGATTCTTCAGGGCATCTGAACCACTCCTGATGTCTTCTGCCAGCTGGGATGACTCAGTTTATGTCCCCTGTGACTGGGGAACCACTGGGGCTGGCTCTGATACAGCCACTTGGCATTGCAGACAACCTCAGTAGGGTAGAAGGAAGCTGTTCTTGTCTCTCTCCCCTCTCAGTGGGGAGAACCAAGGCTGTCAGTGTTACAAGGTGAACCCAGTTAAACACAGTTAAAACATTCCACAGCCATTTAAGGGTAACTTCGTTGTTAGTGGCTCCCTTCTGGGCTGAGATTGTCAAAAAAGCTGATGTGTTAGCTGCCCAGCAGATATACAAACCCAGTGGGGTCTGGAGACAACTTTGAAGTTCTATTAAAACCCAGATCTTTTGCTTTTGCTGTAAAATACTATGAAAAATGTTTATGTAGTTCCTCAGGAGCTCAGAAATAATTTTAAAATAAATCAGCTTAAAATAAACCAAATAATTCCTTGTTATATGTGATACCGCATTCATCCTCATATAAGCAGCTTTTCTCACTAAGCATTAGCTTGTATTTGTGTATCAATTTTAGAAAGCCTGGCTTCTTTCCATCTATCAGCCTTTAAAGCCTTTTCTGCTGCAGTATGTGCTGGACAGTCAGGTAAATGCAAGGCAAGCATCCTTCTAGCTCATTATTGCTGATTGCCCTGCTCTGGCTTGGCTTTCTTGTCTGCTTGTTCTGCAGGCTTGGCCTTTTCTGGGAACTGCCATCATTCTACACAGCAGCACAGCAAAATGAAGTTGTTTAAAAATGTTTTCTTTCATGGGGGACAATGATGCTGTACAGGTGTTGCTCACAGTATGTGACATTCCGGAAGCACTTCTGGGGTTGGCCTCAAATGTGCAGAAAGGGTCTGTACTTAAAAGCATGCAAATTTACATCAAAATCTATGTTGCTATGAGCAGTGACAACCACTGCAACAAAACCCAGCATGGGGGGCTTCCTGCCTGTTTTGTCTTGGTTGCGTACTAAACTCCCTCTAAGCTCCAAGTGGTTTGTTTCAGTTTTAATCTTACATGATCAATATTTATGGTTGGTCCGACGTCTCATCCAGTCTTACTTATCATAAACTATATTTTAATAGAAATAACTTCTCAAACCAATAGCTTAATGGAAGGGAAGAGTGCTGTCTCCTCTGCAGCCTGTCCAGGGAGAAGGGAGCGGGTGCCCATCACCCATGGCCACACAGTGAGTGCAAGTGAGGAGTCATCAGATGGGGACATAATGTGGCTGATGCCAGAGCAGGTCCCAAGAAAACAATGTCTCTTTCCAACAACCATAATTTTGTATAATATAGCTCACCACAGGCTGGCAATCCTCTTAGGTGAATTTTGGTTTTGTTCCTATTTGTGTTAAAAATGAGAGTAGAAGCAGCAGAGTGCTCCAAGCATAAGCACATACTGTGGGAATAGAAGTGGCAGTAATAGCACTCAGCCTTTACGTGTTGGTTTTTCATCTGCAGATTTCAAAGCACTTCCACAAAAGGACATTACTGCCACTCTCCCTGTTCTCCTGAAAGGAGAAGGGACCTGACCGAGTTCACCAGCACGTCCCACCAGCCTCCCACAGCTGCCAGCTCTCATGCTGTCCTCCCCACCACTTGTTCTGGTGTCCTTGACCTTTACTGGGTTCTTTCTCATCACCTGCTCTCCCCAGGTGCCTACCAGAAAGGGACCAGCCCTAAATGTATGGGAGCAACCTTTGTGTGGGAGCTGCTGCCAGGGATCCCATGCTGGATGGTGCGGGAAAAGGGCAAAGGCATCATCCCAGCTTCTCAAGGTGGGCTGCCTGAAAAGCTGTTTCTCTCTCTCCTGCTGGTAAGAAAGGAAAGAGTCAATTAGTGCAGTGTTAATAAAACACACCTGCAGGTTTGTTTGCCTTTCTTTATAACTGCATTACATGCACACATAAAAGAAAAGCATAAGGGAAAGAGAGCAACCCAGTTACTGATTTCTTTATGAAGAGCAAGGAATACTCTCAGAGTCCTCTTGCATTCATCCCTTCAGCAACTACATAAACTTGTGGGGTGTTGAAGCACTGCCAGGAGAGGGGCAGTCATACTGCAGCGAGTTTTGTACTGCCTGCAGGTCTCTCACACAGACAGATTCCTTAAAGGTGTTTCAAGGCAGTGAAAGGCTGGAGAGCTGATGCTTAAAAACAGTTTAAGGTGAGCCGTGGTACTGAATAAGCAAAGAGCAGTGGGGAGCCCCTGGCAGCTGCAGCAGAATCTGGGCCTGTTCTTTATGGGACAGAAATGCATCTTCTGTGTTTTGTCCTCGTGAGCTGTGAATGCTGAACAACACCGGCATTTCCATGGAGATGGAGGCATTGTGTATTGTTGAGGGAAGGATGTGAATTTAAAACAGAAATATGATAGATCTCCAAATGCTGCTTGGGAGGCAGGGCACTGTTATGCTAAAAAGTGTGTTTTCCAGCCCTCTGCCATGGCCATGGAGGGTTGCCACTCTTAACTCCTTCAGTTCCCAACCCAGTTGGCACCAGGACAGTGAACAGACTGCCATAGCTTAAAATCTATTCAGAGACAGCAAGGTATTTGTCTGCTTGATCACTCAGCACCACTTTTTCTGTGATATATCATTTCCATGCCAATGTGGCAGAAAGTGCTCCCCCTGCAAGGTATTAGGAAGCTTCAGTACCCTGAGGGAATGAGAATGTAGACTCAGCATCCTGAAGGACAAAACTACCAGATTTTTGATTTGCAGAAAAATTTAAAGTGAGGAGTTAACAAAAAAAATACATATATTTTAAATATTTATATGTCAGCCTTCTGTTAACTGCCAGAAAATGCAAGGGAAACATGTTATTCAAGCCAAACAAGTATTAGGGGCTAACATTTTCTCTTTTTATATCTTCTTGCAACTTGGCACTTAAACTGTGCTTGAAACCAGGAGAAAGCAGAAAAAGACCCAGGAAGGTGGTTTTGTTTACTTCTAGCTGAAGGAGCTCTCTCCTCACATAAAGGTCTTTTAAGCTTTCTTAGGAATGGGCAACCTCAGAAATATGAAAAACATGGTGTATTGTGCACCTGCAGAAAAAATCTTGGGGTGCCACTGTGGAGGTGCAGGCAGCCTTGCAAAAGCCTTCACCTGAATGGGAGTGGAGCAGTCAGCCAGGGAAGCCTGTGGGAGGGATGCTCGGGAGAGACACATGGAGGCAGAGAAGGTGGTCATCTCTGCAGAAATGAGACAGAATGGTACCTGCAAGGAGCCAGAAGGGAGCTGATGTGTTTGCTAAACCTGTCACAAGGAATTCAGCATGGTGGGAGGCAGGGAGGAGTCTCTGCTCCCTGCCCAGGAAAAGCAGGGTCTCTGCTTCCCCAGAAGTCTGGCTGGGGGAAGGACCCTCTGCTGCCGGTGTCCTTCAGACGCACAGCTCTACCTGTCACACAGGACAGGGCCCTCGATCCCAGGGGTCCCCTGGATCAGGCACTGCCATGAGCAGCAGCACCAGGAAAGACTACAAAGCCTTTCATTTGTTTGCAAAGAGCTGAATGCCTTGTGAATGTCATTATGAAATTACTTTCTTTTATTTAGGGCTAGAAGTGGAGGGAGTGGAATGGGGAGTTAGCAACATAACCCCACGTGCTGCATTTCTGTCTGTGATAAGTAAAGGAACTCTACCCCAGCAATCTTCAGGGCTCAGCATCCTTTGGTCCTCTCAGAGAGGCATGCCTGAAGCACTGACAACCTTTTCTGACCCTCAGGTCACAGCAGCTTTCCCGAGCCGCTGCCTCCCTCTCCCCAGGATGCCCAGCTGCATGCATCTGTCCCCATTTCCCCTGTCTGGTTGCAGATGGAAAATGTCATGCCATTAATTGCATGGTGGCGGGTCAAATGCTTGTCTTTCACTGCTCTTCAGATGCTACAGAAAAAGAAGCATTTTACATATTCTTGATTAGACAAATGGCCCACTGAAGGCAATATTCATTAAAATTCCATATACCTAAGAATCATTAAAACACAGAGCTGGCTTGTCCACACACACAAGTTTTCTAGTGTTAAATCATGGAATTTTAACACTTAGTGATGTTAGAAAAAAAGCTAATATGGCAACAAACCATTGAAAAACTACTGCAGGCCTGAAATTCCCAGTAAAACTATAGCTTGATTGCTGGGTTAGGGGTTTCTTTGTGGGTTTTTTTTTTCACGCTACCCACAAAGTCTGGAAAGGACAGACTGAAAATTTTTTATCATTGTTGTAAATAAACACAGTGTGTGGGAGGGAGAAAACAGAAAACACCAGGCTGCCATTTGGCATGAGACTTTTGGGAGAACAGGGATAAGCCTGGACAAGCAGTTTGTGCCACCAAGAGGCACAAGGCTGGGGGGACCTCCCTGGTCATACAGTCAGCCTTGGCCACCTCAGCAGGCATGTAATGTGACCTTCATAAACTGACCTAGATCCACCTTAAAGTTATTAAGACAAATACATTTCCTCCACTAGGACACTATGGTTCTTATTCTTCTGATAGACTGGGACCCTTCTGGTAATTTCCAGCTTGTGTTTATTCAAGACCAGTTTATATCCCACATCTAAGCTGCCCTTCAGATCAAATATCCCTGAGGACCATTCCCTGAATATTGAATATATCCTCTCCCTTCCCATGTTTCCATGTTTAGCCTTTCCAGGCTAAACACAGGCCCTTTGCTGCCTTCTTGAATGGCAGCTTTTCCTTTCCACAAGCAGCCACGATAACGGCTGGGGTTTGCAGGTACCTCTGCTGGACACTGGTTATCAGACCTACATTCCCTGTCCATAGGATGGGCATGGATTTGAAGGTGCTCTAGGAGGTCAATGCTGTCAATGCAAAAGTAGCCTTACGGCTTGAGGGTCTTTAGTGCATGAGGAAGACGATGATTTACATCCCATTATTTTGGCAAAAGTAGTTAATTTCCCTGGTGACGTTCTCAAACACAGCCAAGGGAATGCTTAAAAAGGACGTCCACCTTTGTGACTACAGGGCAGGATGGGCTGGAAGCACAGCTCTCTTCCACCACTCATGGCTGTCAGCTCTGCCATTTCGTGCCTCCCAGGCTGCTGACAAGCTCGGCCTTCATGTGGGCAAAATTTAGGTGCATCCTTATACTCCATCTCAGTGAAATTTGCATATGACAAAAGGATTCAACATAACACAAGTTTCAGAGCAAGTGACAGGAGTACTAAAATCCAAGCAGAGCATAAACATGCAAGGTTAGCATGATCAAAATGAAATTACCTGCTCCTTATTGTTCTTTATAGACTGCAGATTGACCATGAAAGTGAACTGCTTTCTGTAGCATGTTCAATTGACTTCTGGAAACTTCCTTAAATCAAATTGGAAATGTTTTGGGATTTCTCGGGAGAATAAATGAGAAATAAATAGCAAAGCAGCATTTCACTGGAGTGTCTAGTCACCAGTCATCATTAGATCTGACAGACAGAACAAGATGTTTGGAAAACTTATTGAATACAGTCTGGTATCTAGCTATGTATCAAGGCTTTTATCTGACTTATCTATGGTATTCTTTATATAAAAAGAACTCTGTCGTATTTGCAACAAAAATATCTGTTTATCCTAAGGACCTTGTTGTCTACAGTATGCTGTTTCTGAGCCCTATACAATTTATTTCATGTCAACATAGTTCTCTGTTTTAATATTGCTGTGAAAAATTAGGAACGTTGCCGTTTATCTGATGAAGGGCAGACAAAAATCTGCTCTTATTTATGCTTGAATAAATCTAAACCAAGTGTTGACTTAAGCTGCTCATCTAGATACCCACTGCTGTACCAGAGGAGAAACTCATGCACTGAATGCTCATTTTTTTCCATAATGGCTGTCCCTGCATGGCTGAGCCCAGGGTCCTGATGGATAATGTACAAAGATTTTGAAAAAGTAATTTTCTTCCATCCTAGGCCTTCAGCCTTCCTCTGACCCTGACTCCAGCCTTCCTCTGCTGCGTTAGAGACTCAAAAACTTCAGAAACCTTTTCCCTGGGCAGGGGCTTACAGGCCATGACCAAGGCACTTAAGTTTCTTCTGGAAAAATTATATTGAGCTCTTGGCATGCTCTAAGCTTTTCCAGACTTCAAATCATTCTTGCAGTATTTCGGTGTATCCTCTTCAATTTATCAGCACATTTTTTAAACTGAGGATCCAAGAAGTGGTCAGTTTGTTCCAGTAAAGCTCTTGCTAATGCCTCACGGAGTGATAATTTCCCTTCCCACTTCTCATCAGTATTTCCTTCCCATGCAGCCATGGATTACTTAAGCACTTTAGCCACTTGGCTAGTCTGCGAGCCTATCCACCGTGGAACCATTCCCTGGCCACTGCTTGCTGAAATGCAGTCCTGAGTCCTGTCACTGGTACCTGCAAAAAATATTCCAGCTATGCAGTTCCACCTCCAGCAATTCAGCCCACCGTTAAAAGGCACATTACTCAAGGGAGCCCAAGCTGCTGTGCTGCTGGATGGCTCTGAAGGGCTGCCCTTTATCACTTTCCCCCACACAAGCTTTTTACAGTCACGTCCACTGGGGTGTATTTGCACCCTGGCTGCGGAGAATGTTGATGAGAGCACGACCATGAGCCAGCACCTTGTGAAATCCCAGAGTGCACACTTCACTGGGAGACTGGTTTCTTGGATATAATTACTTTCTGAGATCTGTCCATCAGCTGATTTCTGAGCCTTTTGATACAGGTTTGTAATGCCTTGTGCACAGAAGTGCTGGGGTTTTTTCAGCAGAATGTTATCCATTATCAAATTAAATGCCTTGCAGTGTCAAGCTTGGCAATGCTGTTGCTTTTATCATTCAAACTGCATCTCAAAGAAAAAAAACAATATCAAGTTCAACAGAAATACTGCTCTGTGCTCATTTGCCTATCCATACAAAAAAGCAATCAATCTGCAAAGCCTCAGCAAATAAGAAAATATATTCAGTTATTTAAATTTTCAAAGAAAAATCTTTTGTTCATCCACTTTGCAATATACCTGAAAACAGAAAGGTTTTTTCTCCTTCCTGATATTCAGCAACTCTCATAAACTCTGAGACAGCCAATTTCACTCTCAAGCCATTTAAAGCAGATGGATTGAAGCCATGCACAAAACTCTCTAATGAATAAGTAAAACTACAGTTACTTATTATATTATATAATAGCCATTTGTAAAGAACTGATCATTGAAGCAGTTGAAGTTTTCAGCTTCTCTCTGCCTTGCTTTATCTAATTGCCTTTGTCTGCCTGGGTTTTGTTGGGCATTTACTGCCATCCAGTGCTTCTCTGAGATATGACTCCACCATCCACTATTAAGGGCTAACACAAAGCAAGAATATTTGGCTCTTAACAAACTCACTGACCTCATTTGGAGAAGTGCTACAGGTATTTTACAGCAATAAGCCATCGCTGTGCCGCAGCAGTGTCTGAAGCGCTGCGGTACCTGACCGTGCTGGCAGCTTCATCCTGGTGGGACTCGGCAGTCAAACCCTGCGGGCAGGGCTCTGCCTGCCCGGCATTCGAGGGGGGTGGTTTGAGCTGCTGCTTCGCAGGTGTCAAAGGGAAAATGTTCCATGATAAGAAATTTCAGTAATGGTTTGCTTGGAGTTTAAGATGTTCATCTTCTGGGATTTTTTTTTTTTTTTTTAATTCGCCGCATACAATTTGCTCTTGCATCTTGTAGCCTGCAAGAATTCAGTGTGCACTGCTTCTGCTTTCCTGAAAGATAAAGCTCCATACCTGAAAAGCATCCATCTTACTGGGATGATTTTTTATTTTGCGGGGTTTTTAATTTTTTGGACCAAACCCACACCTCATATGATCTACTCATGTTTATGCAATGTGTAAAAAAGTTAAAATAGTAAAGATTTTAATTATACGATATCAATTTTTTTCGTATTTTCATGAAATGTTGATTGAGGTTCTTGATGAACAATCCACGTAGCAAAAACCTAAAGGTACTCCAATATTATACTGCTTTTAATAAGACAGAATGTCTTAATTCTGCAAGGAACAAACTGTCTCAGGCTTCGGAAAGGCCAGAACTGTTACTTCAGATCTCATGGGGAGAGAGAGAGAGGACAGACCAAGTAAAACAAGAAGTTTAGGATAGTGAACCAGAGAGTCAGGCTCAACCTTGATCCTAGCCAAGTTTTTCAGACCATGTTTTGAAAGCTCTGTACACACTCCTTGTTTTGGACTCCTAAACAGCTTTATGTATCCAGCCATCTTATTTGTACCAGCTACTGGCACTTTCCTTGTTGCAATAAGATAATACATTGTGGTAAAAACGGACTTAGGGAGAAATGTGTGTTTGTGTATTTAAACTGATTTCTATTTTGCTTTGTGTGGTGATTTAAAGAAGCCAGAACTTGTAGTATACAGCACTTAACTATTTTTGTTGTGTGGGAGATCAAACACTGGAAAGGTTGCGGTGAGAGGTTGTAGGGTCTCCACCCTTGGCTGACTGCACATATCCTGAGCACCCTGCTGTGACTGACCCTGTTCTGAGCAGGGGATGGACTAGACAGTCTTCTGAGATGCTTCCAGCTCCAGCAATTTGGTTTTGTGTGGTACAATACATAGCTTTGTCCTGAAACAAAATGTTAGGTAGACACAGGAAAAGATTGCACATCAACACTAAAATTATAGCCAACACTTTAATTATGGTCATGAGCTAACCATCTTTCACTTTCTGTTAAGATAAATGAACATCTAATGACACAGAAACCTATAACAGCATTCATAAATATCACATAATTTTATTTCCTATATATAAAAATGTTCAAACACATGCTTAAGTATCTGAATAAGCCTACTGTGATCGATACTCAGATTTAGCATGTGTTAGATGAACACATAAACTTTACCTCTTTTAACACATTCATTGCTCTGGTATCTGTGTTCCAGACCACAGAGCTGGGTTGTAAAGGGCAAAAGGAAAGTTATGTATGCTAGAAGTTGGTGTGTGTCCAGGTGAGATAGAAGTGAACTGGGAAAATCAGAGCCCAAAAAATGGAAAAGCTGACCCAGAAAACACTTTCTGATACAACCATAAATTCCCCATGTAAAACTTTTAGCAAATGCAGCTGAGCTGCTCCACATATCCAAGCCGAGTTTGGCTTTGGACTGGAAACACAGGGGAATTTTTTCTTCTATAGCTGTGTTTAGCCAGGAAAGTTGGTATATTTGAAGCCTCTCAGCTATCCTGATCCAGTTTTCCTGATCATCTTTCCTTGCCCAGCACAGCACCCCAGTGGTCACCCCATTCCCAGGAGCACGGGTCCCAGCAGGCACAGCTCTCCCTGAGTACCAAAGCCTCCATGTCCCCTTACCCTAAATCCCCCCTACATGCACACCTCCCCCAGCTTTCCCTTTCTCCTTGAGCAGAATCAAACAGCCTCCATAAAGCTCAGCTGCATGATAGGAAAAGAGGTGGTGGGTTTAAGCTAAAGGAGGATAGATTTAAATTATGTAAAATGAAGACATTTTTTATTATGAGAGTGGTGAAACACTGGTGCAGCTTTCCCAGAGGGGTGGCGGATGCCCCATCCCTGGAGACCTTCTAGGTCATGTTGGATGAAGGTCTGAGCAACTTGATCTAGTTGAAGGTGTCACTGCAGGAGGGTTGGACTAAATGGCCTTTAAAAGTCCCCTCCAGCCCAAATTCCTCCATGAATCAACAACTCTCTGATGTGAACACACATCTCCACAGGCACCTGAGCAGCGGTGCCGTACTGCCCCTGAATGCTCTTTTCTTAGCTGCTGTCCCACTGCAGCAGGAGGCTACAAGGAGCTGCTGAATGCAGTGTCTCAGTATTAGACTTTGTGCTGCAGTGTTATATTTTATTTTAAGATAATGTTAACTAAAAATCTTTGTCTCAATTTATCTCCATGACCTAGAGAATTTCAACTGAACTTTACAAAAATTATTTTCCTTTTTATCATTGTTTTTAATTCTGCATTTCTTACATAGTTGTGATTCAAAGAGGTTTAATCTCATTCACTTGGCTTTATAACTGATTTCAAATCCAAAAGGTTTTACACCCTTCAGATGCCTCAAACAGTGATGGCATGGAAATGCAGATTCTAATAAAAAAACTAAACCTGTCCCAAAGACTTCCACCCTCATCTAAAGCCAAACACCAAAATAATAAAAATTTCAGCCAGGATTTTGCTGAGAATAGGAGACCTGAACCCTGGGGAGCAGGCTGGTTTTTTTAATCTGATGTGGAAAACAAAACAACTTATTGTTGAATTTTTAAAAATTTCTTCTTTATGGCTTAGAAATATCTCAGACACCAAGAAATTGCTTGAGTTTTGCGATTCAAAAGTGTAGGAAGGAGCTTGTTTGTTGGGCTCACTTTTTTTAAAGGAAAGGTAGAGTCTGATCCTATGGCTGGATCCACCAGCAGCTCTCCCACCCATGTGGGCCAGTGCATATCAAAGTGGTGCTCTTAATTCTAGCCTGGCCCCAGCCCGTCCCAAATGGAAGCACTGAGATCCAAATGAGCTTTGATAATGTGCTACCCATGGCTCCAAATGGAAAATTGATAATTTTAAAGTTTATTTTTAAATCTTTATTTATTTTTAAATATTTTAAAATCTGTAACACATTGAATGCTGAATTCGTAGCAAATTCAACAAAAAAAGGTTTGCTTTTGAAGTGTCAAAGGAATGGGGTTTTTTTTAATCCAACAAGTGTCTTAAAATTGGAAAAAGAGACTACTTTTCCCTTCTGGTCAGTGATAATTTTTCAAGATCTTTTCATCCGCCATTTCTTCAAAGTTTCATCTTATCTGTTCCTAGGTGCCTGCATTTTCAGTGTCTCAGCTCGCTATTTCACCATGCCTTAGTCTGTTGTTCATACTCTGAGGTTTGTCACAGTGTAACCTACCTGTTTTTACGCTGTTTTTATGCTTTACCACCTCTGAAGAACTCTTGACCTTATAAACTTGCTGACATGAAAATATTTAGAGGCTACGAGGCGATCCCATCAACATCCCTTCCTGTACTGCATCAGACTCAGTTTCTTCAGGAGCTCCTCATGTCATCCAGATTTTAAATTCTCTTTGGTTTATGCTTTCCTCATGCTTTTAGAAACTCTGTGAATCATGTTAATGCCTATCCCCGCATTTTTAATTTTGTTTCTGGATCTGAAATGAGCATAAATACGTGATGGATGCTCCGCAGCCTTGGCAGACCTGGGCACTAAAACAAAGGAAGGAAAGGAAACTTGTTTTGAGTTCAGCCATAAAGAACATTTGCTTGCTTCCTGCGTGATTGCACCCAGAATTCTCTTCAGTCATTTCATGGCACCTGATTTGGCAGAAATCCTGCCAAACCTAAGATATCAATTGGGCCCTGTCTAAAGTGAGAGCAATCTGGGACTCAACACAGTTCTGAAGGTAACACAGCACGGGTAAATTCACCACACAGAAATGCGGTGGGGTGTTTGAGTCTCATTTTTCAAGATGGGAATTTGGTGCCATTACCAAAAAAGTTTGCAATTCTCCATCAGGATCTTTCTGTCAAAAGAATGTTTTGATTCAGCATTACTGTGAGTAAATGATGGGAGATACAGCTACCCCAAAGAGAGGATTCTCAGAGCTCCAGTCCTCCCAGTTCCCAGGAGGCTGACGAGAATCCATAAGAAGCTGGTTTGAGAGAAAGCGAAGTAGGTTGCTGTCTAATTGGCATTTCTTCCCCAGGATTTTGGTCTATAAGTTAGCAAAGCCTGAAGATTAATGCTACAGGGGAACATGGGCACGAAGGGAATCTAAACTCAAGGCCCCAAGGACTGCAGCTTCAGGAACATATGTGCTATAGACTTCAGCTTGACAAAAAAGTATCTAGTTGTTTTCAAATTAGATGGTGTTTTTTGAACAATTTGTTCAGATTTTTATGTGTTCCCACGTGAACATTCCAACTTGCATCAGGCCAAACAACAAATGTTGAAGAACTCATTTTCCCCCTGGGGTATAAAACCTAATATCTACTTGGCTGTAGAAAATAAACAATTTGCAGAAGCTTAGAGGCTTAATTAAAAGCCAGCTATACCTGTGGTAAAAACTGGCAAACACGGACTTTTTAATGGCTTCTGTGAGCACTGAAAAAGAAAAAAAACCAACCAAAATTCAAACCTACTTGACTTTGCAGTGTAAAGAGAAAAGCAATTCTGAAGAGCAGCCAGGCTTTGGTAACACAGCCTTTGCTGATGGAACCCTTGGAGATTAACACCACTTAGACAAGCACTTAAGTGATGCACAGGATAGAAAAAGTTACCGTAACGAGATGTATTTTATAGAGCTACCAGGTTGCAACTAAGAGCTCATGAAAAAGAGAAATAGAAGTGCTTCTGAAATGGTGGAAATAAAACATATTGCCACCACTGGTTGAACAGCCAAGGGATCTGAGACAGTTCCTCAGCACTTGCTGTGCGGACTTGGAGCTGCTGTGCAGTGATGCAGCTGAACACCTTGTGGGAAATGCAGTAAAGCTCAGCAGAGATTATGTGGGCAGGATTTTAAACAAATTACACTAAAACCTGCAGAATTTAAGTTTCTTTTAAAGGAACATTTACTGTGAACCTTTTCAGAAAGACCCTAACTTGCTCTAAGCCTGGTTCGTAAGTGAAATGAAAGCCTTTCTTGCAGAGCTCAACAGTATTCAGCTGTCCTCAATACACATTCCAGTAAGAAGCAATTAATAGCCTACAACAGGACAGCAGGTGAAAACAGTTCCTATGAAACTCTCTCATCCTTGCTGCTGCTCTAAAACACACTCTGAGGCTCATTCCATTTGTGTGAATGGTTTCTAAATAGCCCACTTATTTACAAGTCCATTTTTGCTGAGCTGAATCTCCCTCCTAGAAAGAGAGCCACAGTTGACATTAATAGTAGTGCTGCAGCCAGAGACCCCCTGCAAGCACAGAGCTCCTTCCTGCTGCACTCTGGCTTGCCAAGAAGTTCATTCCACACTGATGCATTATTAGGGAGAAGATGCAATAGCAAATCCTTTCAGTCTTGTTCATCTGTTAGTCAAATAAACAGAGAGGGAAGCTGGTTAATTTGGTCACAGGAAGTCTTTCCTCACTGAAACATCACAGGCAATAAATAACCACTCAGTGGGTTTTTGTTTGCTGTCTTCACTGCTCTATGACTCTGACAAAAGAGAATTCATCTGGTGTTATGTTTAAATGAAGAAAAACATATATATATATAGTCATTTATACAGAAGTCATATAGGGGAAACTTAAGAAGTTTGCAAAGAAAGATAATAATGGAAAATAAAACACACACAATTTATAACTGACTTTAATCCTTTTTCTTCTTTCTTTTGGACAAGCTCATTACAGAAGGAGAACTGAATTTCTGCAGTAGCTGCCTTTGCTCACAGGCCCCTGATGAGCAATCAGCACTGTGCACTGAAGCATGAACCCTATATGTGTACAGAAATTCACAGTTCAACAAATTCCCCAGATCAACCTGGAGATGGGATAACAATGGAATTAGATCTGTTATTAGAGATAGTGACCCAACACCTTCATTTTTTGCCTTTCATTTACCTTTCCATTTGCCTGCATCCAAAATGACAAGCTGAGTCTGCCTTCGCTCAGTCTCTTCTGTGATGAATTGTTTTATGAAATTTCTGCAGGCCAAAACTATTATGGTTTTCTTTTTAATTTTGATGTTGTTTTTCTTGCATTGCTATTCACATAGAAGCCACATATGGATGGAGGAGATAAAGGAAAATGTCACGTTGTACAGGCTTTGAATTAAAATAAAGTTCTTGCATCACAGTTTTTTTCATGAAGCAAAACACATGAAAGATCCTGCATTTCCTCCACTTTTCTAAGAGGGATTACTCAGTGAGTTCATCTTCGCCAGTGAAAGCACCAAAACTTTGGAGTGGGACAGATTTAATAATTTTAGCATCTCTTGTTGTCTACAAAGCAAATTTCTCATCTATATATATACCCCCTCCACATGAGCCTCCACCACGACCCTGGTTATGGCAATTTCCAGATGGCAGCTCCAGATCCTCTGTGGTGCACAAGCCACAGCAATGGGCATCTCCATGGCACTGGCAAGTGGGAGCCGAAACACTGACATCTCTGCAGCCTGCTGGGGTAGGCAGGTATTGGTATTACATTATAAGGATCTATTAGGTTCAGCATTTTCAGTGCATCTTGGCTTACCTTCTTCAAACCAGTCAAACCAGGTGTCATATATAAATATATGTGTGTGTGTATATTCTGAGGCAAAATAAGGAAAGCGTGTCAGTCTCAGTTTTGGATTTACTAAAATTTTGGATTTACAACAAGCATCTCTCCTACAACAGGTGGACCAAGGAGCAAGTCTTGCACTAGGGCACTGCTAGGCCATGATGACACCAGTGGGTTTTTCAGGAACATGTTGCCCATCTCCCAGCTTTTCAGAGCCTGTTTTCTGGAGTGGGACTTCTCTCCACACAGCACATGCTGACACAGGCTGTCAGCACTGTATGTGCATCAACAACTAACACATTTACCCCTAGGTAAAGGGAAGAAGGTCAGGCAAAAATATCATAAAATCAATACCTAGCTTTTTCTAAATTTAATTTTATTTTTTTTTTTACAATTCATTGTAGCTGGAACCAGTGGCAGACAGACTCTAAATCCAGGTGCTGAGACAAGTGTATTTCCAGTTGTGCCTGTTGTGCCTCCTGCCGTAGAAAGGCTGCTGTAAGCACCAGCCTTTGAAATGAGAGTTTCCTCACTTGTTGGGTGACTCAGGATATAACAAGTTACACATTTTCAGAAGTGAAAAAGAATTTGGCCTTGAACAGCATGTGATATTTTTGTATTTCAGCTCAAACTTTTTTTCTTAACAGGGAAAGGAGAGGCTTTTAATTTTCCAGGAGACTTATAAAAATAGTCACAGTAACTTTACTTTGATAACTCCTGTCTGTCATATCTGGGACTTCAGACTCCTCTTGCCTCATACAAATCTCAAACCAAAGCAGCATCAGCGACACCAGCAGCATAGAGTCTGTCACTTCATCTATTTTATTATTTCACCTTAGGCTTTCACCTCCTCCCTCCAGTTGGTGGTTATTTTTAAGGTTTTCAGTCACTAAAATATCTTTTATGCAGTGCATATTTCATTAAACAAGACATTTTGGAGCCACACCCTTGATGGTGAGGACAAATATTTAATGGACCCAGTCTGCAGGAGGGTGGCACTGCAGGGTGCCCCCATCCCTGGATCAGACCTTGCCGCTGGCCAAGGGGTGATGGCTGTCACTTGCCTGTGTCAGCTGTGCCTCTCTGGCACGGCATCCAGTGTCCTTTGTCCTCCTGCAAGGCCTGTCAGTTGGGTGGGAGCATCCTTCCTAATGCTGGAGGGCATCACAACTACCGCTGGCACCAGTAACCAAAACTGCCCTGTGCAAGGATGCTTATGGATAAGAAACACATTTACTTTAGTCACTAAAGGGTTGAATAATGATCATATTTTGAAACAGTCTTCAGAAGACTAAAGGAAGTGCAGGTGTGCCTGGATAGCCCCAGCTTCCCTCATCAGTGCTGCTTTAAGGTTCCTTTCCTGCTTCTTGCCCCAGCCCCTGCACAGTGGACCATTATCCACGCCCCCTCTGTAGCCACTGGCCACTGAAGCTCACCGGGCACTTCACACACCAGCACGTGTGATGCCTTTCATTCATTTAAAGTCCTCTAGCTAAAGCATGTGTCCTGACAGGCAGAGAAGTGTCCTATGGTGAGTGCTCGGGTTTTCTCCCTGCCTGTTCCCCTTCAGAGCACCCACTGCAGCTGAGGTCTCCCTCAGCCCCCTGCAGATCCACCAGTTAACTTCCAGCCCAAAGCTACTGGCCCACAAGCACGGCTGCGGTCCTTCAGCTGAAGTGCCGGGGGTGGTGGCTCATGGAATCCCACCACTCATCTGTCTGGCTCTGAGGGCTTGAGGGCCCAAAAAGTTTGGGAACCGTGGTAAAATTGGGTTTCCCTTCGCTGGTACCGCCGCAGCAGGACCAGGTTCCTGACAGAGCATGAGTCTGGTGTCGCACCAGTGGTGGAGGATGTCCCTCAAGGGATTTTAATTAGTTCAGGCTGGCTTATTCTACCATAGTGGATCACAAAGGCCCCATAGCTTTATCATCTCAGAGCGCTGATCTGATGTCTTTGATAGCAGCTTGCATCAGATCTGTTTGCCATTAAATCATTAGCAGCCCATAAAAACTGAAAATAAATCAGGCTACTATTCCCCAGGCTTTGGTCATTTCCTAATCTCATGGAACACACAAAAATATCTATGCTAATGACACTGTTATGAATTTGGTTTTCTTGCTCATCATTACCATTTTAAAGTGGCTTAAATGGACTAGTAATCACCATAGCAACAAAGCAGCAGTCAGGGGGACTACTACCAAGAGAATTTGATGTCTTGAAAGAGAATGTGGTTTTTTTACATCTTTTCAATGAAATCTGGATTTTTTTTTCTGACTTTGAGCCAGATAACAGACCTGAAACAACCAGGAAGAAAATATGCACATCCTCATAATAGCACTGAATATCCCCAAATCTACACTTCTTATTTATTGATGCAAAGTTTAGGGGGCATAAATAGAGAAGCAAGTAGGAATTAGTGCATCGGGAAGGATTTAAGTATGTGGTGGGGTAAAAAATGCATTCCAGTTGCAAAAAGACAGTGTTGTACCTGGGAAAGCAAATAACTGAGGTCTGCAAGAAGACCACAGAGTGTTGCTGTGCCTCAGCGTTCAGGGACTTTTCTTATAATAACTTTTCCTGCTTCTACCTCCTCCTTCCATTGCTAAACATTCAAGGACCCCTAAAATTACTTGTCACAGTATACAGCACAGTCTAACATGGTTATTTTAGTTGTTCCTTAGACACTGACAGCCACAGCTAATTATGTTAGAGAAGAGATACAAAGTATTTTTAAAATGTTTGCTACTGCCTGGCTAAAAATGTTTAGATCAATAATGACATTGTCTGTTGCCTCTTTCCTATCTTTGCTTGTTTTCTGGAAGACTTGATGGGTCTCAGGAAAAAGCAAATTGAGTCAGAGATAGAACTGTTACTTTATTTTTTTTAATATTGAATCAGAACTCTCTGGATAAAAACACCTTCTGTGAAAATCAAGTCACCTGCAGCTGAGGCTGGAATGCTGGGATGTGCCACGAACCCTTCACCAGTGCATGGCAGCGGGACTGGGAGGCAGGAGGGAAACCAGAGGCCAGATTCTCCTTGGTCAGATATTTACCCTTACTTCCCTTATTTTGCTCTTCCTCCCCAAAATGCCTGTCATAGTAAACAGGCAATATAGACAGCAGGTACAGGCAAGACACCTGCCTACACGCAGTCCTCATTTAGCAGCCTTAGAGGACAGGGTTTTGAAGTGCACAGCTCCTTCCAGCCCTATAAAGGCAGCGTTGAGTATTTTCTGCTGCCCCTTGGCATGCCACAGTGCCACACAGCCACATGTCCTGACAGCCAGAGCACAAGGCAAGGGCACCCTGAGGGGTTCAGAGCCCAGGATGGAGCTGTGGGTGGAGGGTGGCTGGAGAAGCCATAGGCAGCTACCCCCAGCCACTCTGGCCAGCCCCTGGGCTGATCAAGTTACCTATTAAAGACAACAGACGTTGCACTCTTGAAGGCAAAGACTTCTTCCAAGCTGTTTTCCATCTGTTTTCCTAGTTGGAGCCTAAGGAACCAGCACACATCCTGCTGGAGCTCAGGCCTCTCCAACCCTCCCTTGCCAGCAGCTGCCAGACTGCTGTGCCGGGGGGGTGTGAGATAGCAGCCTTCAGCCTTTAGCCTCCACCTTGGTACAAAAGCATTCCAGTATTACAGAGCACTTGGATTAACAACATTGCTTCTCTTCTTGGAATGTGCAAACAGAGCTTTCTTCTTATAAAGGACTTAGGTGCATGCCGAAAACTTGCATCTCAATGCCACTGCAATCACTAGGCACGGGGACCTTTTCCAAGACCTGCACATTGATCTGTAGCCAGATGCTATTTTCACCTCATTGCTGATGAGCAAGTAGAAACTGCCAATGAGATCTAAAGCAGCACATTCACTCCAAGTGCCTTCCCTTCATTATTAAATACTAGCAGATGGAACCAGCCTAGGGCTCCGGGAGGATGCAGGTTGTCTTCAACTATGAGTTGAATGCAGCAGGACTCACCAGGAGAGAGCTCGCAGGAAAACATATTGCTAAAAAACCCACCCCAGAGGTCTCAGAGGTGCCCAGGTGAGCAATATTCTGGGTGGTGGAGACCTCCAGCTTCAGCACAGTGCAGCAATCCTTGTACTCTGAGGATGAGCAGCTCTTTCCCATCCTGTGCCCAGAGCACATCACCCCCACAGCTCAGCAGGCTCCTGCACGTTACCCACCACAGCAGGCAATACTGCCTCTGCTTATTAAAAACATATAAAATTAGACCACAATGTTGCTTTTCCTAGAGAGAGCATCAAAACCAACATCTGATAAATGCACTTCATTTCTCACAGGGGCTTCCCTTTAAATTGGTTGGAAGCCTCACTCAGCAGCTGTATTTCAGCAAAAATCTAACAAAGGGAAAGGGCATTTAGATTACGTCAACCACATCAATAGCAAGAGGAAATGGAGACCAAGGGTCCCCTGAGCCCAGCTGGCTCGGCAGAGCACAGTTCCCCTGGCTCTGACAGGCATTTCTGATCTGCAGGCTTAGGCTCCAAAAGGCGAGCCTGGGTAGTCCCTGCACTTGAGGAACTATACAAACCAGTATGAAACCAGACAGAAAGTTAACCTGATAGAAGAGGATAAAAGACACGGGACAGGTGAGACCCTCCTCGTAATGGTGTCCCTCTCTCTTCACCATGGCTGCTCTCATGATCTTGACACAAAGCACAGTGCAAGCAGAGCAGTCCTTCCCGCACAGAGCTGGCTGATTAACTCCTAATGGACACCTGGGATCCAGGGGCAGCCAAGCCAGCCTGTAACAGCTTCCTGTGCTTTCTGGAAAGGTGGATAATGCACTGCTCTTCTCACTGCTCTCACGTCCTCTGCTGGGCTCTTGTCATTTTAGGAAGGTCTGGTGAGCCCTGGCATTGGCATAAGATAAGCAGGAGGCAGGGAGCTCTTTGGCATGAAACCACAGTCACCTTAAAACGTTTGCTTGAGCAGAGGCCAGAGCTCAGGTTTTTCAAGAAGGTGTTTACCCAGTCGGACCTGGAGCCTGGCACACCTGTAGAAGCAGGTGTTAACAGGCTCCTGTCATCTCCAAGTCAGGAGATGCACAGTAAGTCTTCACTAAGCCATCCACCTTGTCAGGAATATAAAACAGTAAAATTACTCAAACAGCAGAAATAAATCTTAAGCATGTTAGTAGAGCAGCATGTTCAGGATGTTTGCTGAGGTTGTAGATTATTTTATTTTGTGTTTATTTTCCCCAGAAGTCACCAAATACAACTAGTATTTGCCACACAGTGACCTTGCATGATGACCATAGTGGTCATATTTGAAAATGGCTGTATTAGGGCAATACAGTAAATCTGCATTTTTCATACAGACATTCTTGATACACTTTTTGGCATATTTAAATAAAGAGTCTTAACACATTCATACAGCTTTGAAGACAGCATCTCCCCCTTTTCCAAAAGCCCTCCTGAACCCTGCTCAGCCACAGATGGTGTGAGGAGCACCCACAGTCATCACAAGTCCAGTTTTGGACTAAAAGCTGCCTCTCCCTCATACCCCATCTGTCTTCCCTTCACCATTTCAGTCCTGCATCACATAGGTAAACTTCAAGGCTTTGCTGTGCTTTGCTTTCCTTGGAAAGTGCCCAGAACTGCTCATCTTGCAGAAGGATTTGAGCACTGACACAGCTGCCACCACTCCATGAGCTTTGCAGTCAGGGTTGCTTATTTTGGGAAGTCATAGGAGTCAACGCACCATGAGAGCAACGTGAAGCTCCTTCTATGAGCAGGGAGATGGCTTTCTAAGGCATCATGCCTGGTGAGTGCTGTCAGTAATGATGATACTCTGTGTAGCTTTGGAAGCTTCCTAGAGCCTGTCCACTAACCAACACCAATCACACACTTCCTGCAAGCAGCCGAAACACAGGGTATTGCAAGAAAAAACCATCTGAAACACAGGAAAGCCTTGCATTATGAGAGTAAGGAAAGGTGTCTGTATATATATATATATAAAAAAATATACACACACTTTACAAGAAATGTCTAATGGAGGTTTACTCACACTCCAGGACCCATCCAGTTTTTTCCCAAATGACATCTAGAAGATTTAATCTTTTTTCCTTTTTTTTTTTTTCTGCAAAGGGCTTCTTTTGGCCCCAAATACTTCTCGTGCAGATCCCGTTTCTGCGTGTTTTTAAGGATTGTTAGGTTTAGAATCAACTCATGACTCTTATTCCTGTTGTGTGGCTGGTTAATATTTGTGACTGGCCAATGCCATTTCTGGTCAGAAGAGACATTTTTCCACAAAGCAAAACCAACACTGAATACAGTTGTTTTGTTTACAGACTTTATACTAGGAATCCTTTCCAAATACTTATCAGACATAAAAAACCTAGGGAGAGGATTTTCAGAAGTTCTTACTGACTCAGCCATGAGAGGTTAAAATCTCACGCCCTGTGCTCAAGAGACTGGCATGGAGATGCCTGAGCAAATAGCAGCTTAGGCTCAAACATTCCTTCCCAAACACCATTTTGCAGCAGGCAAAATCATCTACATCTACATTTGCTCCTCTGCAGGCACATATTTTGCTCAACAAAGGCTTGCACCAGTAAAACTGGCTTTGTCAAGAAGAGATTGTTCACTTTAAAGAGCTCACTCAACAGGTTCGAGAAGCATCTTCCTCCCCAGTCATGCAGATGATTAGGAGCAGACACATGACAAATTAGCTCAAGGAAATGGAAGCCACTGAGTAATCCAAACCAGCAGATATAGCAATTTAGCTCCAATTTATATAAAATGGAAGATATAACAGGTGAAGGCAGCTTTAGTGAACTTGTGACATGTTCATCAGCACATGGTCAGTCAGTATCTCTAAATAATCAGGACTGAAATTACAGGGTTATTTTTGTGAGAGGAAGAAAATGGAGCAATACTGAAGGACACAAACACAGGTAAGGAGAACCAGTGGAAAAGTTCTCAATTCAAAACTGCCAGAAACAGCAAAGAAAATTTGGGAAATTTAGGAATGAAAAATAAGAGCAACTTCTCTTTGGACATAATTAATATTGAACTTCCAGCTATACTGTAAGGTTAAAGCCAGCATCAAATTACTAAACAAAGTGAGGATGAAGAAGAAGTTCTGCTCTGGGCATGCATATGCCAGTACATCCCTTCACATGAGATCCCCCTGATATAAAACAAAGGGCAGGGGGTAAAAAAGGGATGAAATAGGCCAAATGGGCCAAGGTTTGAGTTTTCGGGTTTTTTGGGAAGGTTTGTATATGTACACGAGGAAAATCAAAGAAAAATAAAGAAAAACACATAGTGGAGAGTGAAACATAAGGCAGAAGCTATAGAATAAATTAAATTTTATATTTAATAGGGAAGCCTAGTGAAAAAGGAAAGCTGAAAGAGATCATTATCCATCTGCAACTATATTTCATGGAAACTGGCAAAGATGGAAGGAACTTCAGTCGAGAATGTAAAAGCAGAAATTTTGCCTAATGCACATCTCAACTAAGCTGTGAAGCTTTCAAGGTACAGAAAAGTGCCAGCTATTTAAAAACAGAAAAAGGTATTTATCTAGCCCTCATCTCTCTGCTTCCCAATCAAATCCAACCTCACCAAATACAGCATCAGTTCAGGCTAAATCTAGTATTAAAGACATATTCACAACTACATCCTTCAGGCACTGCATTACGCCCACCTAACTGCTAGAGAATCCACAGCCCACTGAGGACACTGTTGCTGCAAGGGACTGACCCCTCTGCAATATCCCAGCCTCTCTAAGACACAAAATTTGCATCTCATGTCTTTAGTATGTCTTACTTACTTTTGAAATAAAACTATTCAAAAGTCTATGATGAGCCAGTAATTAACGTACAAAACATTTAGCCTAATCTAGAACTAAGGAGAGCAATTTAGCGAATCCAGGGATTCAGCAGAAGAACTCGGACTTAACTTGAATGTTACGTAAAAGTAACTGCAAAAAACCCCTCAGCTTCTCCCAGCTGAATGCTGTAACTGCCCTTTACCATTAATCCAGGACTGTGCAAGGCCATGCCTGGCTCATGTGCACTACACCAGCTTGTGTGGGTGGCACTGCAGACCTGCTGGAAAGCCTCCTTTCTGCAGTAGGAGTTAAGAGTTACAGGGAGAGCAGGTGAACAGCTCTTTCAACTCAATTCTGTTTCTCATGGGCTGCTAAAGTGACCTTGAGACAGCAAGCACTGTTTTCAGGAAGACCATGTCCCCCCCCACACACCATGGAGTCTACAGCCAAAACCAGGCTCCACATTTTCCTTTCAAAAGGCTTCAGGCAATTGGGATTGAATCCAGCCTCTGTGAGTACTGCTGCAGGTGCAGTACAAATCTTGTACAAATATTTAACAAAAAACGCATTAGAGCACTACAAGAGGGAAGTTAAGTATTCTCTGAACAAGTTAAGTATTGTCAGAACACAGAAAATACCAGCGTAAAACACCACTCTATCGCCAGCTGCACTGCTGCCACCATGAGAAAACTAAATATTGAAATAAGGAGAGCAGCACACATTACATGTGGCCAATCCGTCCCAGACTGACCTATTTCAGCCGAGCCAAACACAGAAAGGAGCACTGCAGAGGCAAATGGGTCTGGATTAGCTGAGCAGGCAGCTGCCTCCTGGGATTACGTTCCTAAGGGCACACAAAGGCCTGAGAATGCTGCGAAAGCGAGCGCAGGGCAGCGGGACAGCAGGACGGCCTCCCTGGAGCACAGCAGGATGAGGGAGCGTGGCCGTGCATCCCCAGCAGGGTGCAGGTGACACACAGGCACAGCACTGCAGGCTGGGCTGGCGTGGCCAGAGAGCTGAGGTGACACACAGGCTGCACAACAGCCGCTCCTGGTTACGGAATGCTGCTCCAGCCGCACGCCCTGGGGATGGAAAAGGGCTTATCCCTACCTCCAGTGCCCACCTGCAGCACAGTGGGGTGGAGCCCTGGCTGATAAGGAGTATGTACTCCTCCAAACAATCCTGTGTCATCCACGCCTTCCTGGAGTGGCATCTTAGGAACCACTGCTTGCCTTTTTCATTCCTTAAATTAACCATGTACTACAAGGTGACTGATGTAATCACAGAAGAGACCTAATCAAAAATATACATACACTCTTCAATAAAGCAATGGAATTTTTAAAAATGTAATTCAAGTTCCTTGGGCCTCAAAAGCAATGAGACCCACCTGCCTCCCCCCAGTGATGGACCTGTGGTTATGAATCTGCCAAAAGCACTAATGTTGCCTTGCTGTTCACAGTTTTTCAATGTTTTTAATTCTGTAGCTAAGAGTTCTCACACACTTTCTGTA
This sequence comes from Oriolus oriolus, assembly GCA_013400235.1. Taxonomy (NCBI): domain Eukaryota; kingdom Metazoa; phylum Chordata; class Aves; order Passeriformes; family Corvidae; genus Oriolus; species Oriolus oriolus. The sequence continues at coordinate 1,951,360 of VXBT01002535.1, read as the reverse complement.
AACATAAGCCATGTTGTATCTAACTGACCGAATATTTTCATTCCTTCTCCTAAGGCGGAGAAATTTGATTGATCTCTCCTTTGGCCTATGTGGTTGAAGGGTGGTAATTGTCATTATCCAATCAGTGAAGTTTTCTAAAAGTGTATAAACATAAAGAAGCCTCCCTCTGAGAGGGGGGGCTTGGGGCTCACTCACTCTCTTTCAGAGCTGGTGTCTGTGTGTTCCTTCGTGTCCACGTGCGACACACTAACACACTTTATTCCAAGAAATCAGGTCTAGTTTTGATAGATAAGTAATTGAAGTTTGCAAGAAACATTAGCACAAAGCATTTTTAGGTTTATTTAAATAAAAATTATAATTTATACAAGACTTTTTAAACAAACAAGAGTTTCTTAAAAAATGTACAGGGCAAATCATTTCATTATTTCAATTATTCATACAGTATAAGTCTTTTGTCAAACAAAAGTTACACTGATAATGAATTATTTACAATTTCAAAATATAGACTCAAACTTCAGACATAAAAATTTTAACATACATTATATTTCAATGATTAGTAGAAATTAAACATCTGCCAAAATGTACAGAGTTCAATAAAAACTACCAATGTTTTCAAACAGGTTTAAGTAGCCAAAAAACAGGTACATCCTTTCATCTCTTCACAGTCGGGTAAAATCTCTTTTCTTCTTTGTCTGCAGAACGAGGGTAAGTTTTGCTGCTGGCATCCTGTGTGATGTTGCTACTAATAAATAGCTTGTTTCATTCAATCTTGCCTCACAAAAGCTACAGTGCACAGAAAGGCATGATTTCATATTTCAGCTTGTTTCGCCTTTTGAATTTAAGTGGTCACTGATAAAGAATTAGTCAGTTTTCATCTCCCTTTTTTTATTGTCTTTAAAAGGGACTCAAACTAACCAACGAACTTCTAAAGAAGTTAAATCCAATTACGCGTGAATGATCCAGACATCCACAGACATGAACAGAACTGCAAATATAAACAGCAATCAAGACAGACAGAATGACAAGAACATCACTTTCAGCTATTTAGAAGCACTTTACATTAAGTGTTCCGACCCAGCCTGTTTCTGAAGTGCACCAGGCTGTACTGCAAAACTAACTAGGAAGATTGGAATTTAAGGTGAGAGCTTCAGTGTAATTACACAAGTCAAGTATATATTTACTCATTGCCCATCCCCTCCTGCCCTCCAGACTTGGGAGGGTGCAGCAGGAGAAAGCGTGAGCAAACACACGAAGGTTACCCTCAGTCTCTGAAGTCAGGGACACCACGGGAGCAGCTGTGCAGCAGGGAAACCGGATAACCCAATGTAAAGTGAAATTTGCAAAATATGTACACAGATGTCTGTCAATTATATTACAACTCTATTTAAAAAAAAAAAAACCAACAAATCCAGTCTGTTTTCTCTGTATTAGAACCAATGTTGCATTGCAGTTTGCACTGGGTTTACTGCTTTAAGGATCGCCAACTTTTAAGTTCACACGGTTAAAGTGTGGATTCATCTCAAACGTCAGCACATTAGATTTTATAAGATGTTTCTAATTTCTTTGCTGAGAAAATAAATTTTAAGAACATATTGTACACATGAGGCATTTCAGTCTGGGAAAAGGATAAAGGTATCTTTTCTCCCTCTCCGAAGCCTAGGTATGGTTAATTGTCCTGGCACCATCAGTATAGATCCTATAGCTCCTCCAGGAACCAGAATCTAGGACAACCCTGTACACAAGGGTCAACCAGTGAAGGGTGGGAGGGGGAGGAGGTAATAAGTGCAAGTCAACTGATTTCCTACTGAAACTGCTGTTATGATCAGAGTGAAGGTATAAATTACACTTGAAAAATGATACAAAAATAAGAAAAAGAGCATGCTCTCTGTAAAAAATATAGTTTTCTGTTTCTTCAAAAAAAAAGGATAACCTTAAAACACACCCAAGGGATTTTTTCTTAAGACAAAATGAATGAATCTGATCAAGATTTATATAACATTAAGCCATTTTAATGCCTATTTGTTAGTCACACTTACTATTCAAGGAAGATTCTAGAAAGGAAAGCCTAATTATAATATGTAGCAATTACAAAATAGAACTTAACTGATTTTAAAGTAGTTTTGATGAGAAAGATTTAAGATCAAGAATTTTTTACTTAAACATATAATCTGAATGTGTAAAGTTATGAAACCATACACTGTCAAGCTACATCCACTTTAAATGGTGGCCAAATGGATTTCCCAATAGCTTCACTTACATTTGAAGTTTCCAGGCCCTGAGTTACAACATACCAAAGGTGGTGTTAGAAATGCACCCACTTTTCAAGTCATGTACAGACATGTTCAAGTGCTACTCTAAAGTGAGAACTTGAAAACTGAATTTTAGCCATTACAGTGGTTTCTCCCCTGTTCTTGCTTACATTTCCACCCAGGGCACACCCCATCGGTGTTTCACTTTACAATGCTCAACCAAATAATGGGATTCAACAGTACTTCTTTATATCAAATTTATATTAAGTTCTCATATGCTAACTTTTCATGGCCAGACTAAAATAAGGTTTGTATAGTTTGACTGCCACCTTCTTCATTACTCCTGCATTTATTGACACACTTTCATTTAAAACTGTGTTCAACTCTATTTACCCTTTGGTGTTTGCTACCCTTCTCCCTCCTTCATTTTACCCCTTTCCCTATAAAAAAAGGAAATTCCTGTTTAAAGAAAAACAGAGGAAAAAAATCCATGAAATTAAGTCCTATTTTTACCTAAGAATTTGCATCTCCATTGCTTTTTTTAGGGCCATTTGTACAATGTCTGGAGACATCCATACTACTCAACTCTAAAAGATATAGCAAAGGAAAAGACACTCTGGAAGGCTTGGCATAACTCCTACTGTGCTTTCATGAAAATGCAAATAAAATTCTAAACCTCTCAGATGGGTGCTTTATATAGAGTATAAAAGATTTCTAATATTAAAGACAAAGGTCAGTATGTGCTTTGCTACTAGACAGGCCTGAGAGAGTTTAGAGGAGTGCAGCCTTCCTGTTTTACCTGGAAGCTGGGTTTAATTGTCACTAAAACTTAATTCTGCAAGGGGGAAGACAGAAGCACACCAATGCTCCTCGAATTATTCTTTGAGAGGAATTAGTGCTTTCAGTTGCTATGTTATAGCAGGTTTTTTTGTCATAAGGTAGCTCAAGAGAAGAGCCAAATTAAAAAAGGTCACATCTGAGTTTAGTTTAATTACTCTCATCTCCCCCAACACAAAAAGCCTTCAAGTCTTTAATGCATTAACATACACCTTGTACATGCAAGATGTACAACAGCTGAGCCCTTCTACGACAAGTATCTATAGAACATAATTATATGATGCCTAACATTTTAGGAACAACATTTTGGTGTCCTCTTTTATGAAAAGTATCTGCCTGCCTTCCTTCCTCTTACTTTGGTTAATGAGGAAAGGAAAATACAGTTACAAACTTTCTCCTCCAATTCACTGTACAAGTAATTTAAACATCTCTATGCAGGAAAAATTGAAGTTAACCAAACAAGTAAAACATCCTTCTGCAATGCAAAAATTAGCAAGAAGTAGTTATTGTAAATGCAGTTGTAAATATGGAAATACTAAGATGCTAATACTTCCTTGGTGTTGCTATCAGTTTTAATAGAGGACCCATTTAAAAACTCCAAGCTGAAGAAGGAGACTTCAGGCTGCTGCAGTCATCGTTCTCACATCTCGGGGAAAAACAACTAAGTTAAAGGGACAAATGCATCCCTAGTGACACCAGTGGAGATAAAGGGATCAATCTGTTATACAGTCAGGTCTCCAAGCATCTTCCCAGCTTTTAATGTCAGTAAATAAACATTAAAAGTGCTTAATGTGCAAGGCTAATAGTGATGATAGCACTTTTACTGTTTTGTTTCATTTGGTTTTTTTTGTCTTTTTTTTACAAAAATCTTAAAAACAAACATGAAGGCATATATAAAATACACTTAGTTTATGTAACAGATAGAATATAAACCACCAGACAAGAAAAATTATTGCAAAATAGATGAGGATGTTCATTTTTTTCACTACCAAGTCATACAATAAGAAAGTTTCCTTTAGCTCTTCCAAGATAAGACACTAGCTTTCACTGCTGGATGGTGCAGATGTTATTTTCACGTATTGGCTGAAAATTGTCTCAAAAGCTTCATCTCTGTGTACCATGGCACCAAACACCAAAGGCTAAATGACAGAAAAAAACACATCATGTCAGTGCACAAAGAAAAAGAATTTCCTCTAGGAATATTTTTTGTCAAGTCAATAGTAACAGGTTAATTGCACTAGAAATGTATTGATAAAGACACAATAATCCTTTTCTCTACTAAATCCTTGACTATGTGGCATAGTTTCTAATATTTTTCATTTCTTTAAAAACTTCATCTGAGGGTCAGGCCCTCCCACCTCAAAGCCTCCTGCCCCATGGACACTCTCAAACCAACAGCTTTTTGCTTCAGACTGCACAGCAGAGCAGCCCCCACACTCCTGATGTAGGGTGCTGGGAAAGATCTTTCTGAAGTGTTAGAGTAAAACACTCCAGATGTAGTAGAACAAGCTGAATATTTAATTCATTGAAATTCTGAAGACAAACATACTGAATAATAGAGAAGTGAATTTTTTTTAAAAAGATAAAAAGCCAACCACTGGCATAAGGGGACAAAAAAGCCTTTATGCTGGAGCTAACCACAGGAGGAGAAGAAGGGTAAGAAGTCCAACACAGCAATACAGATACTGCCAGCTACTTACTTTCTGTGTAGACGGTGTCGATACAGCAATACCCATCCCTGATCCCGGGAGAACAGAGAGCACTTTATACTAAAAAAAAAACCACAAAGATGTAAGAGATCTTCTGTACTGAACAGCTGCAAGAGATGCTGCAGAGGTTACACAATTCATCACTGGCATGTCCTGCCAGCCACAACTAAGAGACCTCTACCAAAACCAGGACGAAACCCGCTGCCACTCTCAGATCCTGGACTCGGTGGGTACAGCCTCACCCAGACAGCCAGGACCTTTCTCTCCACTTCCTCCCATGAGCTGCAGCAACACTCAACCTGCTGGAACCAGCCCCAGCCCCAAAGTGAGCATCAGTCCCACTCCAGCACACGGGAGCTGACCCAGCCATGGTGCTGGGAACCGCAGGCAGCTGGACAGGGTGGGCAGGGCACAGCCCAGCTCTGTGTGCATGAGATGGGCCTGCGTGCACCACCGACAGCTTCCCCTACAGGTGACATTCATCCACCCTTTAGAGGAGCAGCAAGCAGACCAGAAAAGCTTCTTTTTCAAAATTAGATAGAAAACAGAATTTCACAGAGTCATAGAATCATGAAGGTTGAAAAAGGGCTCCCACCTTTGACCGAACACCACCATGTCAACTAAACCACAGCACCCAGTGCCACACACAGATTGCTTGCTTTTTTTTTAGAAAGAAAGTCCATAAAGATAAGAAGGAATATAGTTGGCTGAACTTGGGGAGTATTCACAGCATTCAAAGAGATGTCCAAGTCAGACCTGGGTTTCCCACCTCAAAATAAAATTGTGCTGTGCCTGGTTTTATGCTTGACTGCATGATCCCTGTCTCATCTTCACTAAAAACACTACACAGATGCAAAAGGAACTTCATGGCAGTAAAGGCCTACTGAACAACAAACCAGCATTACTTGAAGTATGATGTTTGAAATCCATTAATATGAATTATTAATTCCAGTAGGAATGTTCAATTTGAGCATAAGCTGTCTGCTTTATAGACATGTCATATAAATAGAAGGAATTAATTTGAAAATCTGGAGGTACTTATGCAGTAGTAGACACCAGGCTGAGGTGTTTCTTTCTTCAAAATGATTTGATCTGTGGTACAGAATGCAGGAGAAAGCAGGGGTGTCTGTGTTCAAGATAAGGACAATTTCAAAAAGACTAACAAAAAGTGATGTTGAAGGCCATAGAGAGCAATGCAAGGTGCCAATAAAGCCTTCAGTAACCACAGGCTGATAAACCTCAACCAAAGAAGGATGACACTGCCCTTGCTATGCTTCCAATCTTGCACTTCTTGCCTCTGTTACTGATGGGTACCAACTAGATGAAACTCCAGCCCATCCCAGTCTGGCTATTCTAATGATCTACCTTTCTCCACTGACAACAATCCTGCCTCCCTCTGAGGCACCTACTTTTAAGATGGTGCATCTATCAATATCCACACCCAGACTGAAATTAGTAACACACAATTCCTGCTACCAATAAATATTCTTAAGGCCTACACAGCTCTGGTCAACACTGGAGTTAATAAACAACACAACTTTAAATTAAAAAAAAAAACTTGCAGGAGTGTAAGGGTTTAGTAAACTAGTTTGTCTTCATGCTCATAGCAAGTTTGGTTGCGCTGAGTCCGAAAAAGCAGTTCTGGGAAACATTCATGACCAAAGAATTACATTTCACTTACACATATTATCAGTGGCATGCTTTTTCAAAATAACAAAAGCACAAATGCAACACACGAGTAGCTGAACAGAAAACCAGTTTTCTCCCCTATATGCCACACCAACCATACCTACCTTCTGGATATCTGTTATATCCGACAGCTTTATAACTTTATTTCTTTTTGATGAGCCAGATTTTGAGCTTTCAAAGCACAAGTAACTGAAAACAAGAAAAGAAAACGCTAATTTTGATACAGTGTTCTAAAACAAATCTCTCAAATACTCCTCTTGTCTCTTCTGAAGTTTGAAATCTCACAGGTTAAAACAGCTTTCAAGGTGAAAGAAAGAGGTTCAGTTCAGTTATGGCTTCTAATTTAGCGCAAACATTTATAAATTCTAGCAACTGGCTGATGTGTCTGAAAGCCCAGAACATATGGTATGCATACACACACACAAATTCTTGTATTTATATTACTGCACTGAATGGTTAAACCTGACAAGCATTTTAAAGACACACGAGGGACATATATCCTTAAACAGTTGAAATACCAAATCTCAGAAGGCTTATACATCTTTCACCATCCTAAAAGAAGATTAATGAGAAACACTGTGTTAGTTTCATGTTATTGTGCTGCAGACAAAAGCTCAGATTTCTAAACACTGGAGAGTGGCCTCCATCACTAGGTGACATTGCATACAGATGAGCTTTACTTCCTTTCATTACACTCCAAAGGAACTTCAGTGCAAGACCCAAACAGTAATGACCACAGTTACTCAGTCCTGGGAGGCTGGGAGGTAAGTAAGGAAATTCAAAAAAACAACCACTTACCCATAAAAATTTGAAACCAAGGCTTAACTTTCAGTTTTCTTTTTGTTGCTGTCATTTCAAGGAAGCTATATATTCAGCTTACTTAAAAAAACCCCCAAACTAAGAGTATTTGTCAAACTGCTGTTGATCACAACTTTCAAAGTATACTTAGGTTTTAGGTTTCTTTTCTAGTATATATACAGTTAGCATGTTATCCACATCAAAGACTGCAGCTATGAACAACTGTCTACACAGAGCTACTTTGCATTCCTATGCAAGCCTTTCCAAGGCAAAATGTGGTCTGTTAAGTATAGCCACACACCAGGGTCAGCTCTCCCTCTCCTATGATGCTTTCTTGAGGTTGCAAACCACCTTGAAATGGCATTTTTGTTTCAAAACATTGTTAAAGGATCCCTTTTAGATTCAAACTCTTTCATGTCTTGAATTTCCCCCCTAAGAAATGTGTGGAGTGCAATGACTCACTTTTCTGTGACATAAAGAACTCCATTCCTGATGTAGTCTGTAGGCATCTTCCGATCCCTGTTAATCAAGCAACAGCGCCAGCCGTTTTCACACACTGAAAAAGTCACAACAAGAAATCTTAGTTTAAGAAAAAGAGACAGGCACTATCCCCAACAGTCTCCTTATACAACAGAAAACACTGAATACTAAACTTTAGATACCTAAAGTTAAAAGTGCTTAGAAAGAAAAGCCTAAATCAGGTGTTTTAGACATCATAACATCTGTTTTAACACTCATTTTGAAAAAAACAAAAAAACCACCCACACAATTATTCCCTTTAACCTGACTATTGGATTTGCATAACCACAAAAGGCACACCAGGCTGTGCACTCTTTCAAACAGCTGCAAGGATATGGAATGAAAGTGACAATCTCCATTTACCCTAACTTAAAGCAAGACTTTTAAATCAAAAGGTTACACCTATACAATGCACAGAAAAGGAATTAAACTTTAAACTATTCTTGGCTTTTTACAAAATATTCTACTAATGTAGCCTTCCTGTGGCATCATACCTGGCAAAGGACGTTCATTCTCTGACAGGTTAAAAACTTCATGGAAATTTCCTCTCTTGGTGGTATGAAAACGACTTGTGTCTTCATCTTTGCTTATTCCAGTTGGGGCACTTGAGCCCACGTAACTCCTGGAGGCTGCTGTTTGAAGCTGCAGAAAAAGAAACATGATTACAGAATCTGAGCAGCAACATTTAAGCTACACTCTCAAAAATAATTTCGCTAACTACTCTTTCTGAAAAAAAAAAAAAAATCTATAATGCAACAATTTTCATTAACTACTTCCATAAATTAACTTTGGACTACTGCACTATACTTCTGCTACAGCACAAGCCTCTAATATGGCACCTGAACATAACCTATCAAAGTGCTGCCCTTTGACAGACACCCTTTTTGCTGGGGTGAAGCACATGGTGCTAAAGGCACCTATCTTAAAATACCATTTTTCTACAATAAAGGCTATGTCTCACTAGATTAGCTAAGCCACTGCAAACAGCTCCAACGACGGTAACTAGTGGGACTACTAACACACAATATATTATCAGTACTTGGCTTGTCTTCAAGAGATAAACAAAGTATTACTGCACAAAAGAAGTTCAGAAAGAAAAAAGAGGGGAAAAAAAGCCACACAAAACTGCATAAGCTCATTATGAATACAAATGCTGATAATGAAAGGAAGTTTTCCACACTATAATCCATACCTTTTCATGCCCTGACAGCTAGCAGGAAAAGAAACAAACAACACAAATGTGACAGTGACAAAAGAAAAAAAGTGAAATCTATTTAACACTATAATACACAGAATAAAACATGAACTGAGTGACACTGCAAGATCTTGCTCACAAACCAAGAGACTACACACAATGAACGCAATTAAAAAAAGAGTTATGAGTGGGTAGAGCACACCAGTTCAATTTATTCAGGTTGCATTGATCTTTCCTGTGCTTTGAAGTTGCACTGAATTTTGACAGTGCTGGGACATGAAACAAAATCTGAATGGTTGTCAGCATCCTTGGGAGGGAAAAAAGGTAGTATGGAGTTCCCGAAACCAAAGTACTTGAGTAAAATCTACTTTTCAACAGAGCTCCTTAACCACTGGAGACTACCCTGGCAACAAGCCTTGCTTCTGGAAGGACCACAGGCAGTTTCTTCTGGAAAGCTTGCCTGCATTTTTATCTTGGTGGGGCACCACATGATTCCAAAAGCTGGCACAAGCAGCTCTGTTCTTAGCCCTACCACACACATGCAGTTAAACAACTGGCAAACTGACAACATGGGAGCTCAGGACTAAGCTCTTCTTCTGTAAAGGCTCAATGCTGCTGAAGGCAAACCAGCCTTCAGCTGCTTTTTTTGTTACTTTGCACTAAATTGGCAGCACTCAACACTTCGCAGGATTTACACACTAAGGAAAGAAATCCAAAGCAAATGAAAAAATGTGCACTGCAATTGCTAATTAGAAACCAGACTGACAAAACAGGCACAGCAGAGGGCATTTGCCATCCACCTTTTTAGGATACCTGTAAGACAATGACGCCTCAGGGGGAAAAAATAAAGTTGACATGGAAAGCAAATGGCTGATGGTAACTAATATCGCCTCACTTCCGCGGTGCTGAGTCCCTGGAATCAAGGAAAATCACCGCTTCTCCAACAATCTATGTGCAACTAAAGAGGAAAAGAATTTCCTGAAGGCCTTCTTAGACAAGCTATTTGGCTGCACACGCACACAACCAGGGGAAGCACCATGGCTCAAAACAAAAACAATCAGAGCAAGAGGTCTAATGCTTTTTGTGCTGGAATAAGGACTATTTCTGCTCTCTGCTACACTGCTTCCTACATATCTGTTATATAAAGACATTAAAAAAATGGAGTTTAAACTTCAGTACCATGACCCATCTGGTGGCTGAAAATGTGAGTAGTTCTGCCCTGACCTTTAGTCCTGCCTAACACACACAAATGTTTCCTCTTACCACTCAGGCTTGAGACAACCAATGGTCAATTACTAAGAGAAAAGCACTGCGTCCAATTTTGATAAGCCTTAAATCTAACTGGAAGTGATTGGATTTGTAATGCTGGAAGAGTCCTGATTGTCTAAAAACATCACCAACAGTCTGGAGGTATTCCTTTTCACTTGATCCGTCATCAGCTTTTCACATACAATCTTTACCCATCAGATGCTGTTGTCAGGACTGTTCTCTAAGGACACAGGGTCACAGTGGTGGTACAGGCAATTAATATTGCATTGTGTCTAAGTTTGCTGTGTCTTGTACACTGTTTAATGATAAGAAACCAAAGCAAATGCACACATGCTGGCACTACACGCTTTTGAGCCCTGCCTTTTTTATGAAAAAAATGAAAAACCCTCTTTGGTTTTAACCTTTTAGTATGAAAATCTACTTTTCATACTATGAGGTTTGCAGAAATCTCTTGCAGGGTAAGAAAGTTTCTCTAAAATTACTGAGATCAAGTTAATGTTTTCAAAGACATTTGAAAGCAGGTATTGCAGTCCTGCACATCCTTTCCAGGAAGACAAGCCAAGGCCACCGAGCCAGAGCTGGTAGCACAAAAACCCTATCCCTGCTTGCAAAACTAAAGCCATGAAAAAAAGCCAAAAGGCATAATTACTCTCTAAGTTTATGGACTCAAGCTCAGCAGTTCAGAATCTTTCCACCTCTAAGGCAGAGAGACCTAGCAAGAATGTCACAACTACCACAGTATGTGAAAGATAACCTGCAAGTGTGTGAAGTACAGGAACTTTTAAGATCATTGTCTGCAAGCAAGAGAAATACAGGCCATGGATGGCTTCATCCACGTGCTTATTTACCCATCTCATCCCTTGGAAAACAGGAACAGAAGACTCACTTTCTGTAACAGACTGTCCTTCTGGTCCACTTCCTTCTGAAATACTCAATTATGCTGCAGTTATTTTACTATCCTCTGCTCCACCACCCCCCAAGCCCCAGATTTCTTCTTAACAACTGAGGGAGGGTTCATGGGCTTATCCCTTTTGCTCTCCAGTTGTATACCCAGGATGAATTACTGCTCAGTACTGTGCATTTCAGACAGTACTCAGATACTCCATGAATGCAATTAGATATTGTGCTAAGAGGCATTAGGTGAATGCAAAAACGGGATTAGACTCAAGATTTACTTACAACTATTTTAACTTTGGAACTAATAAACATTGACAAATTCAGGGATATGGAAAAGCCTGACTCAGTTACCATGTCAAGGCCCCAAAACAATTTACCAGGATGCACAAAACACAATACTTAGTGATTTAACTATGACATTTTAACAAAAAGAAAATGTACTGTTGGAGTATGAACACGGTGAAGTCATTTATCACCACTATACTAAAAGGTCACCTAATACAAATAACCATAAGACATAATGTCTAAACATGTAAACTACCTTATTACCTTTGTTAATGACTATCCCATTAGTAAGCTGCATATTATAAGTCTATGTTTATTTTTTTAACTAACTGTTCTTCAATTTACCTAAGCATGTGGATTTCCACTGAAAAAGAATGTCTAAGAATAGAGGAAGTGGATCCAAAAAGACTATATTTGACAATGAAATTACACAGAATGTATGTTAAAGAAATTGGTATGAATATGGATGGTGCTATATTTGTATGTTTAGCTTCATGATTCACAGTATATCTATACACACATACACATTTTTGATACCTGATTCCTTTCATACAAGAAAGAGAATGCATAGAAGAACTGTGAATCTTGAAAATAATAAAAAAACGGATATTACAACCAACTAACATTGATTGTAAGGATTTAATTAACCTTCTCTTTAATGTGCTCTAGTCACTGGAGAAAAGGAGAAAGGAGAAAGTGATTTGATTTTCAGAAGCTAAGAACATAGGGACAAAAAGAGTCATTACCCTTACCCGTCTTGACACTGTAGCATTGGATCTTTCTTTGAGCTGAGGATCTGTCAGGAGATTTATCCAGATGATATAAGGAGTATCATACTTAGCTCTTAGTCTGGGGCATCGTTTGAAGACAAAATCAATAAGGAAAAACTTGATTCCAGCATAGAGTCCTGAAAAAAAAGTCACTTCAGTTTGAATGCTGAAGAGGCAATAAGAACATTACTGTTTTGATCATATTTTCAAAAGTTCACAAATGAAACCGAATTCTGTATATCTAGTCACAGCGTTAAACCATTCTCCTGGGTTTACTATTTTGATTATTCTTCCAACACCAGAAAATTATTTTTCTTTCCTTCCCATCTCCAGTTCTTTTAAACATTTACATAGCCACTATTATGCAGAAGAACACTTAAATAATTCAAACATATGTTCCTTATTACCAGAAGCATTCTGAAAAAATTATATACTACCAAAACAAAAAACACACCAGAGCATTCAACTGTGCAGCTCCTGCAAGAATTTTAAAGGCAACAGAGGGCTCTCACGTACTACATAAAACTCTATCTTCCAGTCCCAACTCTTATCTTATACAAGTTATTTCCTTGCATTCTGCCATGTCAAAATGGGCTTAAAATACTCTCTCAAAACTTTACTGAATGTAATTTAGATCTCCTAAAAGTCAGAGTAAAACAACTATTCCTCACACACCTAAATTCAATTGCTGTGTCAAGCAAACCTACATTTACGTTCAAGCTAACAAAATCTGACGTTCAGTGCCACTACAAGTAATACTCATTTGATTATATCATTACTTTAAAGAAAAAATGACAGTTCTTGGTTCACAGTACAGGGCTTCAAACCTTAGCAAACAGAGTCTCATGCTGTAGTGAGAACCCTTTTCCCAGTTCCCAGTTGAGACTGAGTATCTGTAACAGAGCCACAGTAGTCTGTTCATTTTGTCCAGCCCACCCTCCAAGTTTTACCAGAGTCCCACTGACTCTCTTATTTTTTTCCTACATTGTCATCTCCATGCCTCCTGTGTCATGCCACATATTTCATTTACAAGATGTATGAGCAAAAAACTCTCAACATATAGGATTTTCCAGAAGCCTTATAGCTGACAGTCTGAAAAGTTCTGCTAATAGCTCATCATAGACTTCTCCTCTTCAGGGAGCAAAAGCATTTTTCAGTCTTTTTCTATTATACACTGAGATGGTTTTCAAAATGGTCATGACAAATGATGCCAAGCACAATGAAAATACTCTAAAACTCTGCATGATTTATTAATGCAGGTTTTCTCTCTTAAACTCTAAAATTGTCCCTCTAAAGATCATGTAAGTTTTAACCATTAAGTCTAGACTGTAACAGGTTAATTATTTACTGTGTTTACCCAATGCAAGCCCAAGAATCCTGTAGGGCAAAAAGCAGGATGCAATAAAAGCTGCCCATAAAGCAAAGTAGAGCTTCTGTGTTATTTCTGGCTGGACCCACATGAACAAGCTGAAAACAAAAAAGAAGCAAAATTTTATTACCACTGTTCCAGACATTGGTCAAGTCTTGTTTTAAAAGGGAAGAAAACCTCACATCAGATAACTTACTTTTTAAATTTTTCCAGTATGTCTGCCATCTTGCCAAAAAGGTTCTGCATAAGAAGCAAAAGAATTAAAACCAAGTCCTGCATTGTTTTGGGGCTTTTTGTCCACATAATGGAAACAAACAGCTTTCTAACTTTGTTGGTAAGCAATTCCCAGACGTGATTTTTTTAAAATAAATTTTTAGCCATTTATATACTTCACAACTGAGTAAATGCAGAACAGAATAGCAATACTTGATGACTTCCATCTCATTTAACCTTATTCTGTAACTTGTGATTGATCATTACAAGTGAAGAAACTATCTGATCCCACTGTCATAACTGGAAAGCATTTACATCACTGCAAATACTTTAAATTAAGCTGTCAAGTCTAAAAGTAAAGAGCTTCTGTTAGTAGGTAACAAAATGGAAGGTTTCTTCACACATTTTGAGTGCTGAAATTTCAGGAAGTGGTTGCTGAGTTCATCAAAAGGACTATTAGCCTCTTGGAAACAGACCATTACCGGGTTTTATAATCAACCCTTGGAGGCAGCAGGTTTCAAGTAATTCCAACAACTGTTGATGCAACTGACCCCTGCTCAGGACTAAGGGCCACATTCTCTGACCAATCCTTACTGTCAGAGTACCCAAAAATTTCACCTTCCCAATAAATTTCCACAGGTGTTCACATAAACATGTGCACCACCCCTAGCAGAAGGAAGGGGCTGAGCATTCAGAGTCAGCAAGGGAAGGTTAAACCCCTTTTGACAGCAGCACATCATCAGGCTTGGCACAAGGCTGCAGTTCAACTGGATGGTGCAGTCACTCAGCTGCTACCTCATCCAGCTCATGGAGCTGGGAGAAAACCTTCCTTCAGCCTCTCCAACACCAGCAGATTTCAAGGCTTGGAGGGGGTGGAGTTTTTAAAAACATGCTATTTTAGAGATGCAGTGCAAACTGCTGAATTAACACAGCTAAACAGACAGCAGCCTTCAGCTAAATCTTAAAGGAACAGAGTCTCCTACATCAGTTTTATCACTAGCAGATTTGGTATACGGATCCACACTCCAGTACATTTGTAAGATTCACCACCCAATCTACATTATCAGAAGCTTATATGCATATATAAGGTAGAAAACCATGAGAAGTTGCTTCTGTTCCCCTCTGGAGCTTGGTCAGAGTTGCAGTCAGAGAACCTCAACCAGGTCTCTGAAGCATCATGCCATTTCAGAAGCTCCAGGAATCTCAATGAGATCTCCACTGCTTGTAGGTAAAGTTCCCTTTGCAAGAAATATATTGCTTCTTTAAGTGTTTGTTTTCACATGCTGCATCACAATCCCCCTTGACCACTCGGACTATGAACCCCCGTGTTTCTAAGGAGGCCGCCGGAGAGCAGCACAGTACCTGCGCCTTCTGAGCCACGTCCAGGACAAGCTGAAACTTTTCAGACACGGTCAGGTCCTCTTTTGGGTGCTCCTTAGGCAAGAAAGAGACAATCCATTAATTCCAGCTCAGATAAAACGTATTTTACAAAACTCATCAGAACAAGGTGACCCCTCAACATTCTTGGCAATACTACTCTCACTAAATAGTCTCTATATTTACCATTTCCCTCCCTTGTTTAAGGTCTACTTTTTATGTCTTTCATTGCCTGTTATTTTTAGTTTTCAATGCTTTGGGAGGCTCAGGGGAGACTTTATCACTCTCTACAACTATCTGAAAGGAGGTTGTAATGAGGTGGAGGTCAGTCTTTTCTCCCAGGTAACAAGTGACAGGTCAAGAGCAAATGGCCTCAGACTGTGCCAGGGGAGATGTAGATGGGCTACTCAGAAACTCTGTTCATGAAAAGGGTTGTCAAGCCTTGAAACAGGCTGCCCAGGGAAGTGGAGTCACCATCCCTAGAAGCATTTAAATGACACTTAGATCTGTCACTTCGGGACATGTACCCAGACCCAGCAACGGAGCTGGCAGTGCCACACTAACAGTTGGACTTGATGTTCTTAAAGAAAACAGAATGCAAAACTTCTTGAAGATCCCACAGGACCTAATTTGTCCCAAGATGATAAATCAAAATTCATTTCAGAAATGTGTTTTGAGTTTAGAATATTTTAGGGTGAAGCATCTGAACCTAAGAGTGCTGTTAGTAAAGGCTTTTAAATTACAAGAGAGGAAAAAAAAATCAGCGTCTTTACTTGCACCTTGCTCTTCCTTCCTTCCACAACTGCCCACACAGATAGAGTTCAAAGGTGTAATTTTTTTTTGTAGGTGTACAGTGAAGCTGATCAAAGACCTACCATCTGTTCAGAAACTTCAGGCACAATGCTCCACTGTATTCTCCAACCCCTAGAAATTATGGAAATAGTCAAAGAGAGCAAGAACTCCATCCACCAATACGAATTATTTGTAAAAGGTTAAAAAGCAGTTTTCTGCAATAAACACTTATGGTTTAGAAGTAAATAATATAATCCCCAAATTAATGAAGAACCCACAACATAACAGAAGCACAAGTGGCCAACAACTGCCAGCTTTAAAAATATTAGTTAAGTAGATACTAAACAGAACCACCGCTTGTGGGTTTTACAACAAAAGTTGATGGTGTGCATGGAGTAAAGGACTAGGAATATTTTTCTCTTATTTTTTCATGTGAACAAAATTGCATCAACTTATTCAGAAGCCTATTTGCTACCAGCAATTTCCAGGGAATACAGTGTCAAACAGAAAGTATCAATTAAGAAGTCAGAAAATTATTTTACAATATGCACGTGAAAGCATAACATTTTAAGGTGCATTAAACCCCACCCCCAACCTAATTTTTAGAAGAGAGTGAATTTACAAATGGAAGATACTTTGAATAAAGTATGTCAAGAGCTATGGAAAAAGGCAAAACTGCCATTTTAGGCCTAGGTGAACATTCTGTGCTGGGAAAAACAGCAGGCTTCAATAGTGAAGATGATGTTCTCCCAGTACTCTAATTGCCACCGAATTTTATATTAGAGTTTTAGTGTGCTGAGTGATTTGTCTGAGAACATGCAACATCGTTTATGACAACCCAAGCCACAGGATACAAAGACAATGCCCAATAATAGTAAAAGATTACAGAAACCAAGCAATGACACTAAGGATATTTGAGTTTGAATTTCACTGTGTTAAATGTAACTCACAATATTAGAAAAGGGAACGGTTTACAACTCAGTGCAAGAATAACAAAACATCTTTCAAGCAAAGCATTACTTAAGAGAGTAAGCTAGTATTTATGCAAATACCTGGCTATGAGGTAATTTAGGGATAACCTCAAAATTGCTAAAAATAAGAACATAGGAATGGCCCAGCCATGCCATACAGCATTGATGTAAATCTGCAGATTAAGAAGAAAAAACAAACAAAGAGAGATGCGGATTACAAACTGGGGTACAGTGAGTTGCATGAAATACCATTTCCCACTGTGC
Source organism: Oriolus oriolus (assembly GCA_013400235.1). Taxonomy (NCBI): domain Eukaryota; kingdom Metazoa; phylum Chordata; class Aves; order Passeriformes; family Corvidae; genus Oriolus; species Oriolus oriolus. The sequence continues at coordinate 1,934,157 of VXBT01002535.1, read as the reverse complement.
TGTTGGGCTCAGAATCATGCAATTCATATTAAAAAAAATTAATAAATTTTAGCCACTCCATGACTAACAATGGCCCTGCACTCAGGAATGGAAAATCAAAACTAAGAATGAACCAAATCTCCAGAGATGATGCTAAACTAGTTCTCAGCTGCCTCAGACAGAGTACTGAGTATTTTCAACACTACTTGAAGGGGTAGGAGGGAAAAAAAAAAGAGGTAAACCCTCAAGTCTGTGAATCTGCTACATGACCATGATATGGTCAGCAATGGCATAGAAGCCATGGTATAGAAGAGGAGTTACAGCAATTAGCCCTGTACTGGGTAACAGGATAAACTCTCACTCAATTATCTCAGGTCAATTATATCCCAAATTTTTACCAAGACTCAAAAGACTGCAGGAAAACAGGTTTTATTTTATGTAACAAGTACAAACACAAAGAGTTTCAAAAGGTATTCTGTTCCCTTCCCAGCTTCTGAAAATAGCGACTACAGCCTCTCTGTGAGAGGCACTAGGGTTTTCACTGACAACCCCAAAGTGAAATATTGCTCTGGCTCCCAGGCCCCAGACCTTTCAAAAAAACAGCTCAAGTTTCTTCTTCCAGCTTTTATCTGAAAAATGGGCTTACCAGGTGAGGCAAGACAAAAATCAGCAGATATGGAGAAGGGACAGACAGAGGGCACTGAGAGGGAAGTTTCCTCCTCAATTTTCCTTCAGCTGTGCCATGCAAAATAGCATAGGGTCTATAATTCACAGGGAGGGATTATTTAACACAAAGGTGTGTGACATTTTCACCACACAGGTTCATTCAGCTACACATATTGGTAATTCCTTTGACAGAAACACATTTCATATACACTATGACCAAAAGAATTTAGATCATTTAATTAACAATAGGAGGAGAGGAAACAAATCAAAACTCCACTAGATACTTATGTCTCTTTGCAGCATCCATATCTCACTAAGATAGCACAGACATGCTTGAACTTATCTCACAGACCTGGATGTTTGCACATTGAATCCTACTGAAATCAAGGCATTTTGCCTCTCATCAGTATGATCCTAAAAAATGGCAAAGAGCCCTGGGGACAGCAGGGACAATAGCTTCTCAGCAAATACAACCACTATCAGCATTTCAGCCCTAGACAAGAAGAAACGTCGCATAGGCTGAAGTAACCATCAAATTACCAGCACTGGGAGATGAGAAACAAGAAAGGAGAGAACAATACCCAGATAGTTCTAAGTTATTTTAACAATTACAAAACTATGCTACAAGAAATCCAGAATACACAATTTAAGTGGCTTTATATATAACTGAAGTGACAACTGCTAGTATTTTGTGTTAAATGAAATTACACTGTTTGATATAACTTGAACTGTAGCACAACCCCTACTCAGATATGGCAGTTTCAACGACTTTCAGCAAATGATGTATTTTTTCAAGTTCTTACTACTCCTGGAGGAGTGGGATAACTTACAATAAAGGCAATAGCAGAAGTGTAGATAGAATACCAGTCTGATAAGGCAGAAAGATTCTTCACAAAATTTGTAACAGGTTTGGCACCTCTCTCTAAATGGAAGTTGAGAAAAACAAAACTGTTAGAATTAGATGGCAGTAGTTAAATCACTTGTAAATTACAAACAACCAAATTAGTAAACCATAGGAACATTCAAGACATGTAATGATAAAAAGGCTTATCCAAATGAAAAAAAATTAAACCCGCCAACATAACTGAACAATTAAAGGATGCATTTCCAGAAACTAAAGCATTACCCAAGACAAAGGTTATGTCTAAACTCTTAAGTATAGACAAAGAACAAAAAAAATCAACATCCTTTATAAGGGTACCCTAGATGCTAAAAGCAGTTTGCTCTCAGCCATATTCATATTACCCCAAAGTCTACTGCACAGGTCAGTTTGTCTCACTGAAAAACAACGTACATTAACCTGACTGAATTACAAGCCACCCAGGAACAACTCAGAGTCACAGAACCATTTAGGTGGGAAAAGACCTTTAGGATCATCATTGGCTTCAACCATTAACCCAGCACTGCCAAATCCACCACAAAACCCTGTCCCTAAATGATTGTCTCTGCAGAGCCTTCCTACCCACCATCAGATCAACGCTCCTATTCAACTTGGTGTCATCTGCAAACTGACAGGGAGCACTCCACTCTGATCATCGACAAAGATATTAAGCAGGACTGGCCCCAATACTGAGCCCTGGGGAACACCACTTGTGATCAGGTGGATGCAGCTCCATTCCCCACCAGTCTCTGGGCCTGGCCATCAGCCAGTTCCCTACCCAGCAAAGCATACACCTGTCCAAGCCATGAGCAGCCAGTTTCTTCAGGAGAATGCTGTGGGAGACCGCATCAAAGGCTTTACTACAGTCTAGGTAGCCAACATCCAGAGCCCTTCCCTCCCTTGCTGCTGCTTCACCAGCTAGCTTAGAGCCAGGCTAGATCTCTTGGCTGTATCTCTGCAGGACTCTACCCATTGGTAGCACCTTGCTGCTTACTCTTCCTAAGCCAAGCAACACAGCACGTGGCTCCCTGAAGAAGTCGATCTCCCACCTCTGCAGACCTTTGGTCTTGCTGTCACTGCATGGGAGACTGAGCTGCACTGGGAGAGGCCCACACACAGGCACACCCAGCCAGCAAGAACAAGAGCAGCTCTTCCTCAGCTCCCTAAAACCCTCTCATCCTTTACCCTCTTCCTCCATGCTCTTTTACTACTTGGGCAAACTGACTAGGGAACACAAGGAAACAGGAGAGAGCTGCTGCAAGACCACCTCTGCTTTTTCTGTTTGATCACACCAGTTTTGCCTTTCCTGATGAGAAGAATGATGATACCTCCCATACAGAGAGTCTCAGAAGCTCTCACTCTCTTTTACAGTAGAACTCAACTTTTCAAATCTTTCTTCAAGAGAGCCTCTGACTTGCTGTCCTAGTTTGGCTTGAAACTCAGCTATCCTCAACACGCTTCCTATGTGAAGTAATTAAGCAACTAGATTTCCTTAAGCATCAGCAGCACAACCAAAGCAGCAGATCAAGTAAGAGAAGGGCACACCCAAGGCACTGGAGGAGGTCATGGACTCAAGTGCTGCTTCCATCTCCTCTGCTCCAGCACCCTACACCAAGCCTATAGAGAAGATCAAGACCTGGAAATCACTGGGGACAACAAGGTTCTGGAGAGCTCTGAGTGATCGTCAGGCACCTCGGACAACAGGGATCTAGATTTTATGGCTCACATAGTGGAAGTTAAGAACCACTCAAAGCTTGAGTTTAATACTGTTCTTTAAAAGGTATTCTGAAGGCAATGCACATACACCACTGCCAACAAGTCACAAGTATTCACCCAAATGAAACTGGAACGAATACAGCAAATAAAATACTGCTAAGTACTTACTTAATCTTCTCATATTTTCAGTCAACCTGAAAAATAATTAGATAAAAGCAACTTGTTAAATAGACAACTAGTGCATGCTTGCATACATTCAATCCCTCAAATACTGTTCACAGTTATAAACTATATGTGCATAAAGCTCCATTCTTGCCTGTTACAAAATGTTTCTAGTAACTAATACAGTCTACCTTGCACTAGACCGAAAACTGAAGTTTAAAAGCTCTCCAGCCTAACTAAGACTTTGTTCACAGTTTTTGGGAGGCATATGACGAAACCTGGTAAATAATATAAATCTTATTTTATTTCAGACAGCAGATAAAATTTCATGTTTTGTCCAAAGCATTCACAAAATTTTGAGGTAGCTCTGTACTTCTGGACTTATCTGGACTTTGTTATTGAAAAACTTGTTCAAACCATACAAAAGGTTGGCTAAAAAAAAAGTAACTTGTAAAGGCATCAACAGTTTCTCACAATGACATCAGGGATTTACCTTCTAGCACTAAGTGGCTCTTCTGTTTCCACTGTATTCTCTTCTGGCTGAAATCTGAAGTCTTCAAGATACTCCCCAAATTTGTCACAAAACCACTTTTGGAGCCTCGAACAGACTGTGTGACTACGCTTATCTATAAAAGAGAAGCACTAAGTATCAGGACAATGCTAGAACACATCCAGTGCCAGCCCCTGTTCCCACACACCATGCTTTGTTGGGAAGCAGACTTTGTACAGCTTCCCTGTCCTTCACCAACAGTCTTCGTGGAAATCTGCAATTTACTTCTGCCATTGCACAGGACCCCCAACTGCATTAAGTTGGTAAAATAAGACTAGAAGCGACTCCTGCATTGCTCTTAGGACAGTACATGGAAGCATCTTATTACCCGAAGCACAAAGAGTAAAACATCCTAACAAACAACAATTTTTGGCAAACACAGTAAAAACATTTTCTGGTTAAGAGAATTCTGTAAACAAAAGACTGACGCAAATCTCAGTGCTCCTGTTGTGCTGAAGGGTCACCTTGAGGAAAACAAGCGCAAAGCAAAACACTCCTGAGCAGAGAGCTGGACAACCACCTTGCAGCCACAGGGATTTGACAGGAAAGGGAGGTGAAAACATAAGCAAGATTCTGCTAGAGGCAGTTTTACTTCCACTTTCCAGTCACTGATAGTCCGTGAAGATTGTGTGTGTGTCTTTATAGAACTAGACAAAAAAAAAAGTAGTTTCTTTTTTTCTAAAGTCAGGCCTCAGAAATTATGCTGCATGTGCCACTTTCTATATATGGAATATACAGTCATAATACTACCTGGGAAGTCTTATACAGCAAAATAATGAAGTGACACACACTTTCTGTATGTCAGTTTCAGTGGAAAAACACAACATAATATAGGGGTAACATGGAAATAATATCAGGGTAAAAGCCTTAAGGCACAGCATGTGAGAGCAAAACAATCACCTGTAACTCAAAATTGTGGTCTAGAAGGAACAGACAGACTATTTGGAAACATAGCTCAATACAGCAATGTCACAAAGAGGATACTGCTCATAATTACTCCAGGACCAAATTTAGTACAGAACTACACAAAATGAATATATGATTAAACAGAGGCATGGAAGATTAATCAGCTAATTACAACAGCCAAAATGATGCATTTAAGCTTGTGAGAAAAAGCCACTGGTGCTCAGAAAATAGAATCAACTATTTATTAAAGATTTACAATGAAATCTAGAAAAACAAAGACAGTTTACAGCTGAGACAACACTTCCATTTGAAAATAAAAATTTGAAGTAGCTTCCCATATGCTAATACTTCAGAAAGTACCGAGAAAGAAATTTTGAGCGTACAAGAGAAAAAACGTCAGGTTGAAGTCCACATAACAGAAAGCACTGACAATATGGACGTACAGGAAGAGAAATTTCAGATTTAGTCCACAGATTTAAAAGCCTAAGTCTCCATCACAAGGTGTTCAGAGGAAAGCTGAAGTGTACTGAAAGATCGAGAATCTGACTGTTGCCTTAGTTCTTTCAGAAATCACTACATCATTGAATTCATAATAAGCACCAGCTTGAGAAATGTAGATGACAGCGTAGGTGTCCAAAAAATTAACAACTCTTAAGCTTACTCCTTCTCCAGAACGTCTCTTCTTTTAGAGGAAGGAAGTAGTAATATGGTTACTGACATAACAGAACTTCTGCAATTGAGAACAAAATAGAACATTTTTTCCACGTATTACACCTGTTTTCTGGTAAGTCAAGGATCAGCAATGCATGCAAGAATGATGAAGCGAGCCAACAGGTTTCATTACATACCTAAAGGCTTTACAACACACAAATTCCTTGCTCATGTATGCAAAGTCAACTACAAAAAGTAAATGCAGAATCATGTACAGAGAGAGAAGTTGCTTGAATGCTCATTCATATTCAGCTTCTTCAGAAGCAAGGTTTGATCTTGTAAGGATTAAAAAAAAGAAGGAAGAAAAAAATCCAACTGAACCTTAGTGCTGTTAGAGATCCGACCAAGCTCACCTGTTCCATTGGCTTGTGCCTGTGGCTTCGCAGGTTGCTGAGCTGCAGGCACCTCTTCCGCCCTATAAAGAAAACAGAAACAATGTGAAATGTTATAGAGGAAAAATTTATTCCCTTTTAGGTAAAGGAAGCACCAGAACCTCCATGGTTTCCATAGCTGATACACAGTCATGACAAGAGAAAACTCAACTTACGCCCTTTCACAAGATCCAAAACATTCATTGCACTTAGGATCCCTGAAAATACCATCCCCACTGTGAGGTGAGGTGGGGTTTAGACATTCCTGTCACCAACAGCTCAATTTCATCTAACAACTACTCAACAACGTAGTATCAAATTTCTTGCATTATTTATGCCTTTGTGTGGTACATTCATAGCAATGCCTGCCAGGAAAACTCTTGAGACCCGTGACTTTTCCCACACCAATAAATTAAAAGGGAATCCGTATCACAAGTTGATAACCACTGCAGTAGAGCAAAACCACAACTTAACACGTGAATCTTGAATTCTGCCATTGCTACTAGGGTCAAACACCACTCAGCTTCACAAGAGGAACAGGTGTTAAGAATGATCTAAAATGTTATGCTGTAAGCTCTCAAAATACACAGATCACAACCAATTTGAAAAATACCTTTAAGAACTTGAAAAATTGAAACAGCCTAAAAAACTGCCAACAAAAATGTTTTAAAAATAAATGTCAAGGAGCAGGCATCATTGGTCTCAACTTTCAAAATGAGTCAAGAATATTCTCATCTATTAAAAGTGAACAGATTTTTTAAAACACAAATGCTTTTGCCATTCTGTACACGTGCAAGGCTTCAAATTACATTTGCACACAGCCTCCAACTGCCAACCTGTCTTGAGAATACTTCAGGCTTCAGTCCCAAAGTCATCAGTCACCCATGTAGATGTCATACAGAAGGATTTTTCTAAGGAAGCAGCAGCTTTGACAACATAACACCAGCCACAGCAAGCTTTACTTGACAGGGAGTTGTATGATTGAAAAGATTACTTCTTGAAACAAAATAGTGTCAGTCATTCAATTTCATGATCACTCATCAGGCAGTACAGGTACTTTCAAATGTTCCTTTCATCTTTTGCTCCTCAGGCAGGGAATCAAGTGAAACATGGTCAGCAAATGAAGAGCAAGAAGAGGGATCCCACTGCAGTGGGCAGGCCGCAGCAATACAGACAGACATGCCGTCCTCTCTCCTGCTGTTCCTCTAGAAAGGACATTAGGAAAAGATCTCACTGTACTGTCTGCACATGGAAAAGGTCATTACTAATGTGTGCTGTCCCAGCATCAGCATACATCAATGAGTATGATGGAGAAACTACAGAACTTGTTACCTCCCTTCCTTCCTAAGCATTCCTCATTTTTAATGAGCTTCCCACACCCTTGTTTTTTTCTAAAAAGAACATTTAGAAGTAATTTACTCATTTATGAATTACAACTCAACATTTATTGGATAAGCTGAATTCAATGTGTTTTGCTTTGAAAGACATTTGCTCCCATGACTTGCCAGGACTTTTCCCCATGGCTTCTGTATTTGCAGCAACTCTTCTTTTCAAAAGCCATCTGAATTGCCACCAGTTTATTTTCTTTAACTAAACTTTAAGTTCGATTCCTGTGCCATTTTTCCCCAGTTTCTATATAAGCCACAGGTTCCACACTTAAAAACTCCTCCTGTCTTCACTTCTTCTCCCACACCCTTGCATCGCCTCCATTTCCAGCTCTCAAAAGATGGCAATCAATGTGATCAAATTTGCACCAACTATTATACAGTGGTGTCTTGTTTTCCTCTATCAGCACATCCAATGGTTAAACATATAGCTGGGCATTTTCATCTGAAATCTGCCACTGCAACTGTGTTTCATTAAAGCTGAAGACATATTTAGGTGGAAAGGAGGCTTGTCATTCACAAGTAGGCAGGAGCCAGCTACTCAACCCATTCCAGCTGTGTGGAGGCACTGACTGGGGTGGTGTCACACCAGAACAACTCCTGTGACAGAGCCAAGACGAGATCCCACCACTGTCAGCTGTCAGAATCTTCAGGCTGGGTCTTCCTTTGGCATGCTGGGATGTATTTTCAGAAGCAGCACAGCACCATTACTCCCCATGTTTCTTGGGCAAAAAAAATCAAGAAAACCTCATCAAGAAGTAGTTCTGCATAGGAGCCTTACTGGGCTCCATCACGGGCACATGACAGTTGGCTTTGGCCCTTCTTGCTGCTTTTGTTTCATTTTTTTGGCAATGTCTTACTTGCCATCTGCCTGTTACTCCTTCCCTGTGAAGAACCTGACCTTTACGAATCATCAGGTTAATGACAGCTCATTACTGCACCTGTGAATCAGGTTATAATTAGCCACTTCAGAGAGATCCCGGCCAGGAAGCTCAGAATTCATTGTTTGGGCTTGCACACCTACTGGGAAGTTCAATTCCAAAACCAGGTCATGTTGAACCATCCAGTTCATCAAGACCACTGACTGAGGGGAGAAATTATCTTTCCAACAGCTTCTGAACCACTCTTCATGGCAGAGATTATTTAGAAGGCTGAAAAACATAAATAGTCCCAGAACAGCACTGTTTTCCTGTGTGGGCTTCCTAACCACAGCCTGAACCTAAGAAAACAAGCTGCATTAATTCCTCTTGGACCACACTTTCCACCCAGAAGACGGGTGTAACTGGTAACACCAACACATCCCCAACATGAAGATAGGTCATCTTCATGCAGCTAGAGATTGCAGCCATTTAAAACACAGCCTGTTTGAAACAGATAAGAGCAACCTCAGACAGTGGAGGAGACAAACACAAACTGCCTTCTTTTGTTTCTCTCTCTCTCTTTTTTTAATACACTGAGGTCAGGGGAGCATCAATATTAATGAATATTAGAGCTGTTCATGACCAGGACACACGTACCACTCAAAAGCAACTAGCACACTCTGATGCAGTGTCCATTCAGTGCTGCCCCACAGAACAGCACCAGTGTTATTTTTTTGATTGCAAGTATATCACAAAAGTTAAGGGAGCCTTGACACTGAAGGCCATTTCCCTTAAATAAACATTTTTGGTTTGTGCATATTAGGCCCTGAATACAGCTGCAAGTTGAGATGTGTGTGAATCAACAGACTCCCCCAAAAAACTGGATGCAGACCAGAGCTGCTGCACACAACAGGTGCAGTCACTGCCAGGATGTTCTCAGACATATTCAAAGCAATTTTCCCACAGGCTAACTCCAAGTTCACAAGCGACCCACCACCAGTTTTTCAGCCACTGTTGTAGAAGACATTCAAGGCTGTTAACACCTTTCCTACTGCTCAAAGCAGCCTGAATGTGCACGCACTTCCATCAAAAGCACAATCCAACCTCATACATGCAAAAATAAGCAGATATTTTCTCAGCCTAGTTTAAAGACATATCCTTTCAGGTATGCATGGCTTCTTACCCTGAAGAGCTCTTAAAAAAACAGGTCAAATAATTTTCATGTTTTCCATCTCCTTCCTGTTAAAATACATCAAACATTTCAGAAGCCCTTGCTATTCTCATAGCAATACTGACTTACGCAGAAGCATTGTCTATTTGGTCCTTGTAAAAATAGTTCACAGTGGTATTAATAACAAGGTTTGCTGCATAAGTCACAGGCTGCTGGTAAGTGTTGTTGCAAAACTTTTTGTTATTTTTTTTTCTGTGTGATTGTAGCTCACAATTTGCAAAATGTGGCAGCAACAGCTCACACAAACTATTCCAGATTATTTATGCATCATTCCACTAGCAAAATGTCATAAGCTTCAGCAGCCATATCAAATGCTGGGATGTTCTGAACTGTGGAAAACTTCAACTGGAGCCACTAGATTTCTGAATACTCAGATACACAAATAATAAACACCATGACAAATAAAAACACCAATAATCCTCTTCTTCCACTCCACCTTCTTCCCTGTCCACAACTGTGACCTCAACGAAGGAAGCCCATGATCTTCACGAGGAAAAAAAAAAAAAACAACAAACAATCTAGATTGTGAACTTTGTTTTCTCCTTGCAAAACATTGTGCATCATGTTTTATATTGCTACATGTATTGATCTGCCCCACAAATACTTTTGAATACTGCAACTTTTAAAATAATTTCTTTCTTGTACCACAGCATAATTTGGTTTTCATTAGCAGTTCACTTCTGCAAGCAAAAAGAAAAGTACATGCAAACCCCAGCCTTCAACTAAGTACCACGAAGCTGCTCCCTCCCCAACCAGGGGACATATGAATATCTATTTTAAAATTGTGCAAACAATTACCTTAGAAGCAGGGTGAATTTGACATAAGCAGATAGAACTTTCTGCAGTTACTTTGCTTAATAAAATTAAATTTCCATCAGGCATAAATTTGGGCTCTTACATATTTGACTATGTAAGCCTGCATTTCACCTGTAGTCCTAATAAAAGTATTTTTAAATGTCCACAGTGAAGTGCAAAATGTAGTAAGCAGTGAAGAATTTCACACAATGAAGCACAAATTAAGAAAAAATCATGGACAACCAAATTTTTCTCCTCCTGGGTAGAAACTGACAAATCTTCAAAGTGTTATTTTGTTGTCACCTTACATATCCTGCCTGTCATGAAAGGGTTGAAATAGTAGTAAGACTAGTTAGAGAAACACTTAGGTAGAGAGGATAATTGGCTGAATGTAATCCCCAAGCTGACAGAACAAGTGTAATCCTTAGGATATCTAAATGGGAATACAACACCTAGGGACCCATGTCATCCTACCTTAATTTAGCAATGTTACTCCTGCTAGAGATTTGCTGTTTTCCACAATCCAACAAGGCAGAGATGCTGACACAAATATTGATAAACAAAGACATTCCATCTGTTTTCTCTGCAAAACCTGTACTCATAAGCTGCAGTGGGCCAGAACAGACTCTGAGTCAGCCTTATTATTCTGAAACAGAGAAGGACGGTGAGTACCTTCCTGCAGAAGAAGATGGCTCCTCATCCTCCTCCAGGACTCCTAGCAATGAGGAGATCTCTTTCCTCCTTCTCTGTGCATGACCTGGAGCCCAGGCATAGCTGCCCTCGGGACAAAGCCAAAGGCTGTGCCAGCGCTAAAGACAAGCACGTGGAATTTGCATCTCAAGCAACTTCTTCAAGGCAGCAAGTCACAGACGAGAAAGTATCTTTACCTTAAGCATCAGTTTCATCTACCAGCAGTAGGAAACAAGGCTCACTGCTTTGCACAGCTGCTACTGAGGTAACAGATACTCTCAGCATGCAACGGGTCCTCTTCAGCTGTCCACTCAAACAACAAGCTGCACCAGGGAGTTTTAGATTTGGTACAAGGAAAAATTCCTTCACCTAAAGGGTTCTCAAGCACTGAAACAGGCTACCAAGGGAAGTGGTTGAGTCACCATCCCTGGAAGTATTTAAGAGATATGTAGATGTGGTCCTTGACTGATGGCTTAGTGGTGGACTTGGCAATACTGGTTAATGGCTGGACTCAATGTCCTTAAAGATCTTTGCCAAACTAAATAATTCTATGATTTCATGGGAGCAGGAGGTAGACAGACAACAGAAAGCAACTAGGCTCACATGTTTCCTATGAATAACTCCTACTTCCATTGCTACCAGTGGATGTGGACTGCTGGCCTGAGCAGAAAGGTATTTTTTACACTTGAGTACAAAAGGAAGCAGGAGGCTGGGAAGACATGGCATTGGGAAACCACATGTCCAAGCAAAACGTTTTGCCTGTTTGCTCTTGCTTGTCACCCCTAGGTAACATGCAGTGCTTAGCATGTGATCACCAACTCAGCCTGCGCTATCTCTCGATGACAGCGCTCGGTGGTGAGCCACAGGTCCCGCTGCTCAGCCGAGTAACCTCAGCTACTGCTGGGGAAAATAACACAGGCAGCTACGTACACAAGGGGTCTGAACCAACTAGGCCACCAAGCAACTGCTATGGCCCTCAGATCCATGCAGCTAAGCAGAATAAGGAGAGACAACACCAAATGTGATACTTTGCATCATCAAGATGGATGTCCTCGAGGCTGAAAGGACCTAGGGGCACGGGGAGGTGTTTCCATTTGTCATTGCAGCGGCAAGGAAGGCTCAATTTCCAGTTACTCCCATGCATTTAGAGCTTTGCTGTGGCACTGGGATGTCCTTGCTGCTGCTAGAACAGGAGTAACGACGATTGGGCAGTCTGGGGAAGACACAGGTTTTGAAAAGGCAAAGCATATGAAATGGTATGGCAAAGGCTCTGGCATTCAGTAGCTCCAGGCAGGCAAGATCCCAGAGGGAGGGCATCAGAAGACATGAAATGAAGACTATCTCAACTAGAAAGTGTCATGGCACCTCTGTAGCTGCAGCAGTACGTAAGGCCAAGTAACTTACACGTACATGGATGTTAACGACGTAGTTTTACAGGAAAACATAGACAGCTGCTCTCTCTGTGGACTACTAATTTATTTCAAGAGCATCTAGGCTGGAAACATATGCTTTCACTAGCACTTCTCAGAGATAGTCAGAGATCTCAAGTGGCTTTTGGCTTTAGAGCGAAGATATTTCTCTTACCTTGTTTTAAGTACTTCATTGACTCTTTGTTCTAGTTCTAATCTCCTCTGCCGTTCCTTTTCTAGCTCCTGCCTTAACGTTTCAGCATTTGTTTCTTCTCTCAGCTTCCTGAGCTCCTCTTCTGTTAATTAGAGAAGAAGAAGAAGATTTAGTTACCCTGAAGTATTTCTATATGAAATTTAAAATCTAATTATGACAGATCAGGTGTGGGGGATTTTTTTTATCCATGCTATACCAAATACGTTCACCAGAAAAAACCAAGTATTCAAGAGCTAGACAGACTTCATAAAAAGCACACAGCTGTATCAAGTACAAAATGTTTCATTACAATTGTTAAGCAAGCAGGAAAACAACTCCTAAGTTTTCTTTTCAAGATGCAAAATAAGCCCTTGGTACAAGCTATCTTTATTAAAATACAACATACTCTTCATTCCCCAAAGAAATAATCAGCAGGAAAGGCTGTCTATTGCTAAACCCAGTGGTCGTAGCAACAACAACAAAAAATCTGTTTTCTTCCCTCATGTCTCTGGGTAGGAAAACACGAAACCATAAACTCACAAGAAGTTATATGATGCCATAAAAACCCATGCCCACCAATTTCTGGCACAAAGTCAGATGGTCCCTCTATGAGCCTCAGCACCTTACAATTTTAAGACGGGGTTGTGAAACAAGAAACTAAGTTAAAATTTTTACACTTTTCCAAGGTTATAGCTTGCCCTACTAACTTCCATGTAATAATTACATATATATGTCTACTCACATATTTACTTACACAAACACATACACACTCTCACAACACTACAAATTTTTCCATTTTTCACAAGAAGGTAATATCAACTATGCGTAAGGCTATTTTGTGTCTCATTAGCCTTGGTTTTTTGTCACTGGCAGTGTCCTTGCTCACGATCTTGTTTTACTCTAGAGCTAAAATGGGGTCACTATTACTGACAATTTTTCCCAGATAGGCATACATGAGACATGGCAAAAATAAGATTGGGAATACCTTTTTTTCTTTTTAAACCAAAATTTACTCTACATTTTGTTCTCTGGGCTGGTTTTTAAGCTCAGTCACAACAATCAATAGTGGAACAGCAGGTATATTTCAAGTTTACAACAAACCAGAACAGAAAATATCGCTAATTCCACTACCACCACAGACACAGGGGTTCAGGCTTTTTACACTGTTTTACGAGATTGGTATACTATGTTGTACCCTCCAGAGGGTTGTTACACAAGCTTTTGTTTCTTTTCACACACCGCCTTCTAAATCTTTGATAATCAGAGAATTTTGGTATCTGAGCCTCTCTGACTCAAACCATTATCAGAGAATCACAGAATCACCAGGTTGGAAGAGACCTTCAAGATCAGAGAGTCCAACCCATGCCCCAACACCTCAACTAAACCATGGCACCGAGCGCCACATCCAATCTCTTTTTAAACACATCCAGGGGTAGTGACTCCACCATCTCCCCAGGTAGACCATTCCAGTACTTTATCACTCTTTCCACAAAAACTTTTTCCTAATATCCAGCCTATATTTCCCTTGGCGCAGCTGAAGACTGTGTCCTCTTGTTCTGTCAGTTGTTGCCT
>VXBT01002535.1:1907439-1919775 GCA_013400235.1 Oriolus oriolus | reverse complement strand
CCAAAATGCAGGATTCGGCACTTGGACTTATTGAACTTCATCTTACTGGACTCTGCCCATCTATCCTACCATTCCAGGTCTTTTTGCAGAGGCCTCCTACCTTCCAACAGATCGACATATGCTCCCAGCTTAGTGTCATCTGCAAATTTACTAATGGTAGACTCAATACCCTCATCCATGTCACCAATAAAAATATTGAAGAGAACTGGTCCCAGCACAGACCCCTGAGGAACACCACTAGTGACTGGATGCAGCACCGTTCACCACCACTCTCTGGGCCCGGCCACTCAGCCAGTTCTTAACCCAGCGAAGAGTGCTCCTGTCCAAGCCGTGGGCTGCAGCTTTTCCAGGAGCATGCTGTGGGAGACAGTGTCAAAGGCCTTGCTGCAGTCCAAACAGACAACATCCACAGACTTTCCTGCACCCACCAGGCAGGTCACCCGGTCATAAAAGGAGACCAGGTTGGTCAAACATGACCTACCCCTCCCTAAACTGATGCTGGCTGAGTTGGATCCCCCCGCCATCCTGTATGCTTCTTGAGAAGGTCTGAAGCCGTAGTGTGAATGTCCAGAGGAACTGATACCCTCTCTGTGCCCTGCGGGAGGCCCTTGTGCAGTGTGTCCAATCACTTCATCTGCTGGTGGGAGATTGTCTGTACTCCTGCAGCAGTAGGAGCTTTACAGCAAGAATTAGGAGAGATAGGAAGAAGATACATGAATCAAGAGGACAACACGATGGCTTCCGCTGTGAGGCTACAGACTGAACTCCACCAAAGAGGAAGGAGTGCTGTTATCCATCTCCCCACTGAGATGGTTAGTGACCCTGGGAAGAACTGGAGCACAGAAACCACATTATCCCCCAGCAGCTAAAACTGAGAATCCGCAAGGGTAGGGTAGGGCAATGTCACTGTTGCAGCAGGTACTGTCTCTCCCGTAAATAAATGGAAAGATAAGGATATAAGGGCAGACTTATACATGGAGCTGTTCCTAATTACATATCCACAAGGAATTTTAAATCCAACAAGAAACTGGATTAACCCTAACCCTAACTAGTTCACCTTACTTTCAAGGACTTGCCTTGTTCCAGAACAAGAGCCTGCACACAGCTGAGGGAAACATCTGTTGCACTTCAAATGCACTGGAACTTGTGCAATAGCATGAAGATATCACAGAAAGTTCCAAAGCTTGATAGAGATGTTATCTTCTCAAGACCATTAAAGGGAAAAAATTCTTCATTACGCATTTTTTGTTTTATTAAAGAGGAAGTGACTATGCATTTTGTGTACATAAGAAAACCACACACATTATAAATTAACCTCAATGTCCTTGAAAGTCAGATCTTCCAGCTTCCTTATTTCCAGTTGTTCTGACTGCACTGCATCTTGTACTACTAAAACCAAAACAAAAACTCCAGAAATTTGACCACTAAGAAGACAAGCCGTGCCAAATATTCTTTATGGAAAGAGGCAGAGTTAAAGGGTGCACAGTGAATGAGGCAGAACTATAAAACAAACAAACTAAAAAAGTACAACATCCAATCCTTAAGGACTGTCATAGCTTCACATTTCAGAGCATTTCCTAACTTTCCCATACATGACTGTAATTCAACTCTACCCCACTAAGTCCTTAAAGCAGTATTTGTTGCTACTTTGGCAGCAGTGTGGTCTGGCACTGTAAAACCTTCGTGTTCAGTTAGTTAAATACTCTTAGGTCTGCTAAGCAACAGAAGCCTCAGAGAGGGGAAGGGGGGGAAGTTCTTCCTTGCTCTCTCCCCTGGAATAATCTACCATTTGGCCAAACTGAACTGCACTTTTAAAGCAAATTTCTCTATCCCTGAAGAGTCCTCCTGCAGAATGAGTGAAGTTGGCTACAAAGAGGAGAGGTCACAGACCCCTGAGAAGAATCCGTAAGAACATTTCACCATGGCATCTATCTACTGAGTGTTACAGATGAGTACCCTGCTTGATGATGGGGATGGAGTGCTCCTTGGATTTCATCTTCAGACAGTCAAAATTCAAACATCCTCTCCACTCCACACACACACAAAAGGGTAAAACATAAAAGGTCAAGCCTCAGCTTCCAGATTAATCAGCTTCCATAATTTACTTCCCAGGCATATCCATCACATCTCATTATCTTCTCTGGGGCAAGAAACATTAAAATATTGCTAGAGGCTCAGTGCATGTCTCAGCTAGACATTTAGGTGAAGTGAGCAGCCATAAAGGTGACCTGGTTAGAGGGGGGAAATTAGTAAAAGAAGAAAGTGTCTGCTGAAATATTGACAGAGAAAATGCTGGCAAGCCTGGGAACTAGGCCTGGGAACCAGAAGCATTGTTGAGAAGTGCAGCTGGCCTCTCTGAAATGCATAGCCAGGTACCTGGAAACCTGAGACACCCTGAGATACCGCTGATAAGCACAAAAACAAGGAACCACAACAGCCACTTATCTGAAAAGGTGGAAAATAGTCTGAAAACAGGGAAAACATCCTGAGAAAGTAAGACTTGGCAACTGCCATCAACTGTTTTACCCGCAAGAAAAAGAAAACAGTCTAGAAAAATAGTAATTGGCCTGAGAGAACAGAAAACAACATCTGTTGGCTATTCTGGGTGAAAAATAGAAATTAACAGCATCTATTGGCTGCTGAAGCAGTAGTGTCCTACACCTCCTTATTTCTCTCTGATATGACTTAATTTTTATCCAAAACAAAACATCTCTCTCCAAGAACTTCCCATGCTGCACACATTTTTCCTTTCCTAAACAGGTTGAACTCTTCACACAAACTTTCTAAGAGATCTTGGACCCTCACCCAGGACAGTTTGGTTTGTCCTCCCACATCTGGGATGGTTTGCCCCATTCTGAAATCTGTCCAATAAGCTTGATACCGGTATTAATGTAAACATTTCCATATGTACATATAAAAAATCCATCATAATTACATTTTCTGTGGTTTTACTGGAAAGTTTGCTTCATTAGTGAGAAGTTTGTCGTAGCCTGTAACAGTATACACCTACTTGGTTGCTGCCATACAGTTGATTGCTCCAAAGAATTTATAATAGCTCAATATATATTTTTATATATATACATACATATATATGTATTTGGGTTATAAATCATAGGTAGAGTTGCTAGCAGTGGTTTCTGTGACAATCTGTAATAAAGTAGAGAATTTAGAGTAAATAGCCTCCATGCTCTTGAGTCTTACAGAAGCCTATGAACACAGTCACAGCCTCTAAATACCTACACACTGGGTAACCATTCAGGTTGTAACGGCAGGTGTGACCCTGAAAAAACACTTTAAAAGCTCTCTGGCAAAGTCAATTCGTGTGCAAAAGCAGGACAATATCTGGATGCTATTGCTCTTCTAAAATGAGCTATAAAAGTCTATAAGACAAGGCAACAATGGTGTTTCAATGACAATAATTGTTACACTTATTATTGCACTGTAAACCCTAGGAGAGTTGACCCCATATAGTAAAGACCATCATCAGCGATGCATCTCACAGGTTACCAAAAAAAACCTTATCCATTTCAGTTTTTCTACAGCATTTTATCCTCTATGAGGTGTAATGGAACTGTCGCACCTGAACTCCAAGGATTTGACAATTCAAATTTAAAGATTTAACATTTCAAAAAGCTTAGCTGATACCATGTAACTGCTAAAAGACAAGTACCCAGTGTTGTGTTGCATCATTTTACAGCATCTAGTGGCTGTCCACTAGAGCAAATGAAAAATTTCATTTTCCTCAGAATACTTGCCTGTAAGAAATGTTCTGATAAAAAGCACTTAAATACTGAAGCATTTAGTTCTGGTGTGACTGAACAGAATGTGAGCAGTGTTTACAAAAGGAGGATGATACATCAGGCTAAGAAGGCGTGGCAGAAGGTTGGATTTCTAATTCAACACTGCATGCGCGGTAAAGCGGATGTTTCCCTTAATCCCAGGACTGAAGGTAGATTAAGGAGCCTCTTCGTAGCTGTATTATATAACACCATTTCTTCCTAGACCTAGAGGTATGTTGCAAAATCCCGCTCTGGAACAAAGCGACCAAAAATTTCTTTCAGAGCAGATCCAGAGACTGCCAATCACTGTTTCTAGCTAACAATTCAGTTTAGTATTAAATCTAAGGAAACTGAGTCAAAAAACTAGAAATGGCAAAAAGCATGCGCGCACACTGTTGTATTTACATGGGGAAACACCAGTACTTAACAGGACAAAAATAACCCTTCTACATCTACGTCAATCATGGTAAATCTCCCTATAACCCTTTGAACATTACTGGAGTTCAAGCATGTTATTTAATTGTTACTAAACACACTAAATCCCAACCACACACTTTCAATCTGGATCTCACCAGTGGTGCTGATGGAGCCAGACAGTGGGAGCTGTCTCCAGAGCAGGCAGCTTCCACTCTTACCAGACTCCCAATTCCTACAGAAAGCTGCTATGTTAACTTTGTCCCAAGTAAACCAACTATATACGACACTACTAGCAAAATGTCAGGAGTCTGAAAACAGATCCATTTTTACTATCATAGACACTGAAGAGCTTTTATTCTTCACCTTAAAAAACCAGCAGCAAATGGCAGTGCTGTTAAAGACATGGAATGGCTCCATCACTTGTGATAAAGCAGCCAAACAAAGAACACTGTCTGACCAACAAGCAGTGATGGAGGAAGGACCTGCAATGGAACTCCCTAACCTGTTTTTTTTCTGCTTACAGTTACTCTGCAATTTACATACTCCTCTGAAGACACGTTCACAATTCATAGCTATAACTACATACAGCTTAATTGTGCGCTACTTGTTACCTGTTCTTCTAATCCATGATTCTCCTTTTCCAGGGCATATGTTTTTTCCATCAGTGACTTGAGAACCATGGAGATTGCCAAAGAACTTATCATAAATCTACCCAAAAGATTTCAGATAAAACATTACCCTTTGATCCCAGACACTGTGAGATTTTCTACTTCTTTGCATGCCTGATACTTGGCAAAGTGCTTATTTAAGCCATCACTCTTGCAGCTCCACTTTATTAACTGTCCTTTCTTCTTTAAGTCACCTCTTAAATTCATGTCGTCTTTCATGCTTGGACTTCCACACTTCACTTGCGAATCCCAAAGCTCACTGCTTAGGAGGATTACTCTTGGGATTCTATGAAGGAAGAACCTAAAAACAGACACCAGCATTCTTGTTCTCCATAGCTCTTCCAGAGCTGGACAACCAAGTGGTCTGGAAGAATTCTTCCTTTTTTATTTTTCCCTCTTTTGAATTTGTGAACACCTTGATTTGCCAGTTTAATGGCTTTCCCATTAACCTGACCATTAGCCTGTGGTCAGGCTTCTTGCTCATTTGCATGAATCATTCAAACAGAAAACATAGCAAAAAAGATTTTCTAAGAGGAATATTGGTGTCATAAAAAGCCAAAAGGCAGACAGAATCATTAAAGATTAAGTATCTTTATTGAGTGCACATCCTTTCCTCTCTCTGCCCTGTTTTATACAGGCATTTTGGTAGAGTGGAGATATGAAACAGATAAATATAAACCTCACATTTTCAATACCACCTTTCTCCAGCTAAGTCTGCATACATTAAAATAAAGAAGTGGCCTGTCATATTCAGAACCAGCCATGCCAATTTCCTTCTAAAAAACTTTAACAAAGGTTTAGCAGTTAAACAACCTCTTTTTACTTTGCTTTGCTTCCATCATTCTTTTGTGCCTCTCTTTGCTCTTCCAAAGAGAGAGCTCCCACTCCAGTACTTGCACTAAGCAGAACTTTAGAGGACCAGTTTTTGAGTCTCTTTGCATACGCCTACAGGGCAGGGAGCAGCGTGGGCTCCTGCTCTGCTGATGGGAAATAAGCCAGCTCTGATCCAGAGACAGCAGAGGGAAGGCAGAGTCTGAACCATCATCCTCTCTCAGTCAGTTAATAGTCCCTGGTACTATTCTCCTCACCTGAACAGCAAGAGTTTCATATAAAGTGTTCTTCTCTTTCATGTGATGAGGAAGACCAATTTACAAAACACATCATATTTGACAGTCTTCTTCCTCTGTGCAAACTGATCCAGTCTCCTCTCTCACCATTCCTGTTATGTCCTACTGGGAGTGGGTAAGGTTAGAAAGAACTAAGATGCCATTGCTAAAGCTTACACAAAATAGTTACACTAACTACCAATTAGTAACTTTACATTTACCTTTAGTGCTTTCAGTGGAGCATTATCAGGTTGTAATAGACACAGAGCTGGATCATTTCCCCTTCATTATGGAAGGATTTTAAATTACACTTCCTGAAAGTACAGCTTACTAAGACAGATCCCCTTCTCAAAACATCAAGTGGAAAGTTTGCTATTGCTAGATACACTTACAAGGTCAGCTTAAAAGTCATGAAAAATACTGCTGCTCTATTAATTTTCAGAAATTTCAGAGAATAAAAATGCCAGAAGTGCTGCAAAACCCACCTAAAATAAACAGAGCTGCAAAAATGTTGTCATTATTGCAGGAATGGTTTTCGCTCTCTGGTTTTGGCAGAAGTGAAACAGTCTATAAATGTTGAAATAACGTCTGGCTTAGGAGTAGCAGCAAGCTCTTCCAAGGCTTTTGTGTTTCTAAGTGGAGCAAGGAAATGCAGGTTCCACACGGGGCTCCCAAAATCTCCATCCCAGTTACACAAAAGGGAGAGGCACAACAGTGCTGACCATTGCCCTGCCTGGGTTTTCACACCCTCTGTGCAATTCATGAAGCCAAGCTGGGCACACAAAAAAGGCAGAAACGAGCACAGCCCACGTACATAACACACTGTGTAGGTGGTATCTGTTCAAGGCTCTGGAGGAGCTCAAACAATACACCCCTCTGAGCACTGCGCTGCATTTTGGTTCGTCAGTCCCATGAAAAGGTGGTGAAAATATGAGATCCTCCAGCATTTGGGCATCATCACCTACATCATCAAGCGCACGCTTCATCCAGTGACGAGAGCAGATTGCACAAGCCAGGCTCAGCCCAAGGATCAGCCCAGGACTCCAGCCTGCTGCTGCACGGAGATGGAGTCACATCCTTTTCCTCTCCCCTGGTCTCAGGAACCTCATGCTCTTGGAAGCCAAGTTGAGAGCGAGCAAAAGCCCAACACATCTCCTCCACCTGTCAGAGCAGAGTCCTTGAAGATGAGAAAGGGAGATCTGAAGGCTCATTAGTCTGTGTTGAGGCCTCCTAAACCCCAAACAAGTGCTCTACACTACTCATGATTGCCTCCTCCAATGTTTCCAAGAAAATGAAGCCAGAGTTTTGGAGGGGTTTTTCTTTTTCTGTCCATGAAGGCTAGAAATGAACTCAATATACATGGCATATA
The DNA here is from genome assembly GCA_013400235.1 of Oriolus oriolus. NCBI lineage: Eukaryota > Metazoa > Chordata > Aves > Passeriformes > Corvidae > Oriolus > Oriolus oriolus. The sequence continues at coordinate 1,912,436 of VXBT01002535.1, read as the reverse complement.
ATGTAAGTATCTCTGGGTGTAAACAAAACCTTTCCTACACCTCTTAAGAAACTATCTGCAGTTTTTGAGAAGTCTCCCAGTCAGAAGCCAGAAAAACTGTGAAATTTGTTAATAAACAAATGAGAGCAGCTCTGGCAAAGAGACAGCTCTATAGCAAAGCCTGGACTCATGTATTTTTACTGCGTCAACTATGGGTGCCCAGGATAAACATTCGAGATTGCCCACCAGTCACCACAGGCAAACCAGTCCTCATCAGAGGAACTCTACAATCTCAAAAGAGACAGGTAAATCTCCCAGGGACACCTTTTTAGTGCCTGGGAGTCCAGGATTTTAAACTGAAAGAAAGGAAGATTAGAGCAAGGAGTAAAGGATGAGAGACAGGGTAAGCTCCAACGCCACAGCACCCTCAGTGCTCACCAGCATCAGCACACGTTATTCTAGAGCCCACGGTGCAGCTTCAGGATCCCTTGGCCAAGGGTTGACCATGGAGAAAGGAATGGCTATTATGGCCCACAGCTGGTATTTGGGTCTCTCAGATAAACACAGCAGCTGCTTACTCTCTTGCCAGGGTCTTCACCTGCTGTGTAAATCAGCTCAAATCAGCTCTAGATTCTGCTTCAAGATTTCTGAACCTAAGGTTCAGATTACAGGCTACTAGGTCAGTAAGAAAACAGCAAAACCAATGCAGTGAATCTATTCTTCTGCTCTTCTCTAGCTCTGCTACTGCAGCTGGTGTGACCCTCACATCAGAAGAAATTACATCAATGATATTCTGACACAGTTAGTAACTGGACTCTGGCACAGCTTCACTGCAAATTTGTTGCATACAGTTACTGGGACTGTTTGAGGAGGTATTAGCATTTCTGTACAGAACTGGACTTTTCAGCATAGGTCTTTTGCTGGTCACAATCACCAGCACACACTTGGCCTCCGAGGTTTAACACCTTCTAACACTCCAGTTCTGCCTGAGAATCATGTATGGTTTTCTAGAGCTCTACTTCCATGAGGTCAGTACTCTGCTAGGTTGTTCTTAAAAAAAAACACCTGGTCATTTATACCAGAAAGTGGAAGCCAGAGAAAATACTGAGGAGTTAGTCACATAAATGGTTCAAAAAGGCACATGAGGATGAACAGTGTGACGGAGCAGAAATTTCAATGGGAAAGCAGCATAATCCCAACTTCTTTTGTCATGTGGTATAAACATCATGACTGAAACCACCGGTTTGGTAAGACCTTAAAGACTCCCGTTGTATGGAGTGGAATGCAAAAACCCTTGTGGGAGAGGATTTTACTTCCTTCTAGTACTCCTCATCCTCATGTGAGGTTCCTTTGACTTAGCATTTCATGACTAACCCTCTTCTCTAACAGTCACCTGGTTTGTTCACTCTCAGCTGCTGCTACCAACTCTTCCCTGAGCTGCTAAATTCCACGTTGCAAAAGGCTTGAACACCCTTGAATGAGAATTAGCTAACACTTCATGTAAACCACGAGATAGATGCATGTGTGCTTACAAAGCACCTTGTGGCACCAGCACCAGAGTGCTGATATCTCCAAAACTGCCCTCTATAAGCAGGCACACAAAGTGACAGGAAGCAAGGTGTTTACCTCAAACAAAAAAGGTGCAAAAGCAGAAAGACTGTTTTGTGGGTTGTTTCGTCTTTCAAATGCAAGAGCAGCAAGCACAATTTTATTTTTTGTTAAGATACAACTAGGTTTTGAAATGGAAACACCAAAACCACTGCTGACCTTAACAAATCTATCTAACTGCCCTGGGTCAGTAGCTGCCTTCCCAAACTGAGCCCTCAACTAGCCCAAAGCAGTGTTCACTTGTATTAAAAACTAGGTTATAATAACAGAAAGTCCTTTAGAAATAAATGACTCCAATTGTCACAGCTCCAAGACAAAGCTTTTTCCATCCATGTGCACTGGAAACTCCAGCAGACCAAGCTCTCTGCACTTTTCATTCAGCTGTTTTTCCAAGACTTTTTCTGCAGGAACCCACACCAATACCACAAACTCAACAGGCGCATTTTCAGCATTCCTATAATAAGGCTCAGAATGAGCCATTAGATCAAAGAGATTAAGACCATTCCCACACAGACAGGAAAAGCAAATTTAGCCCCTTCGGCTGGGAGAATCAGATGATCTCTCCCTCTTGCTTAAGACATTATCCAAGATCCCTTTGTCTGCATCCTTCATCCTCTTGTCAGTCCACAGCTTGAATCTCTTGCATTTCCAGACACGTTTTATTTGCATTTACAGCTCTGCACACACTAAGCAATTCCCCTCCATCTTCACATCTCCAGGTGTTTAGATTACCTCTTTGCTAAAGAAGACATTCATCTGGCATCTCAGATGAAGATGTTTTCCCCTTACAGACAACAGTCTGTCTCCATACCTACTTGTTCCCGATTACCCCTGCAGCTCGTAGAGGCTACAGTTAATGGGATGTGTTTCACTGAATGTACTACTCAGCCAAAATGCACCTATTGCCTTTGCTTACTAATGGTTGAATGGAGTTCAGAGAAAAACCTTGGCCAGGCACCTGCAATTACAGACCCACACGGACTTGCAGCTGCGTAATGTATGTGTACATTACACACAATGCACAGCTGAGAGGAAATCTCTCCTCCTTAAACCTCCTGGCTAATGACACACCAATACAAATAAAAGCACAGAAGAGGCAAAAAAAAAAAAGGTCAGAATCACACTGATAACAAGTAGACCTCATCACATTAAAAAGCAAATGCATGAAACTTTAGATATTTCCCTCATTAACTAGCAATTGCTTTGATTTTTGCATGCCAAGCTGGAAGAAATGGGAGTACGTGGATGTGGCAAACGGTTTATGCAAAAACACAATCATAGCAAAGTGTCCTTAAGGAATTCCATAATTAAAAATAGTATGGAAATATTGCAGAGCAACTAGCCTTCCTAAAAAACACCTACTGCACCAATAGGATTTTAAAAAAATAATGACCAGGCTTTCTTTCAAGGGCAAACTGAAGTAAACAAACTGCACATTTCAAGAATGTTTTTCTGCACACCATTAGTTCATTTTTGGAAAGAAAACAATAATGAAGCATTTCTAGTATCTAAAAAGCCCAAAATAATAACTCAAAGAGAAGGAAAAAGGACAGATAAGAATGCAGGAGCCATACTCGAAAGCAGAACTCCTACTTCACTCCAACTGACAAACATGGTGACCTATTTAATCTCAAAATTTTGAATGGAATGTGGCCAAATAAGGGATAAGCTTTATCTCACTTATTTCTCAACCAGTTTATGATCATGATTCTTGTTCTTATGTACAGATTTGCCAGGACAACTCTGTAATTTCAGCTACAGCAATTGTCAGGCTCTGGTGAAGAGGTGAGGGCTGGAGACACCCCCAGCTGACTCAAGCCACCCAGCTGAACCACCCCACTGGCCTGAACCCCCAACCATCTGCTCAAAGTTTACACAGAAGCGTGAACTTCTTCATCCTTCACCTTGGAGTTTACTACAAAGCTCTGTGCAAAGGAAAAATGATTCAGCTACAAGGGGTAACAGTTGATCAGAAGGTTTTCAAATTACAGCAGGAACCCTGTAAAGACTACCAATATTCACAAACCCACGTGCCCCATTTAGTTTCTGTAAGAACATACTAAGAAGAAGGAATTCACCAGCCCTGGAAGGGCCTCAGAGCCCTATCATGTTTTTACATCAAAAAGCACATCCTACTTCAAATCAGGAATCAGTTCTGGTAAATCCTACTGTTTCTGTTGCACATGAGATTGCACCAAGAAATCGCATGTGTCCCATCTAGTCTAAAAAACAACTGGATAACAGGAGCTTAAGCAATGTATCTTTGGGGATGGAAGGAGTACATGGTAACTCCGTACTGAACAGTTAAATACAAATCAAGTAAATCACTGAAACTAACAAGGCAAGTCAAACAGATCCTTCAATTTTTGCTTGACATTCCAAGCACGATATCTCTTTCAGGTATCAGTGGAAGTGGATAGCAGCCTGTTATAAATTCCTGCCCAGTCTACTTTATTAGACCTCCCTCTTATTCACAAGGAGGGGAAAACATATCAAAGAAATACTGCCAAGGAAAAAACAAGTCACAGAAAATTAATGACAAATCCTTGAGAACATGCTGAAGATAAAAATCTAAGTCTTGTCATTGGATTATAGTCCAGAAATTGAATGGAATCTATAGCCTTGTTATTTCTACCCCCTAAAAATATGTGACAAGCTTTGAACACATTAAAAAAAACCCTCATACTCTGAAGTTGAAAACCGAATTATTAAAATGGCCATTTTGGGAAGCAACTGAGCAAGAATTCTCATTGGTTTATTACAGAGAGAGATCTCTACTTCTATCAAGTTATTTTGTTTTCCATTTTCCTGTTTTTAACTATCCTGTCTTAAAAATCAACAGTTCAGACCTGCTGAGAGAAAATCCCCAAAATCTTGGGGATTGGTGTTGGCCATGTCTTGGTTTGGCACAGCCTGGTTTTGGGTAGCAGGGGGGTCACAAAGGTGGCTCCTGTGAGGAAGCTGCTGGAAGCTTCCCACCATGTCCAGCAGAGCCAGTGGCTGATGGCTCTGAAGATGGACATGCTGCTGGCCAGAGCTGGGCCAGTGAGAGAGGCTGGTAATGCCTCTGTGATGACAGATTTGAGAAGAAAATCAAAACAAAATCACGGGGTTTTTGCTTCTAGTCAGAGAAGAGGAGGAGGTGAGAACATGTGAGGGAAAACAACACAGAGACACCAAGGTCAGTGGAGAAGGAGGGGGAGGAGGTGCTCCAGGTGCCAGAGCCGAGATTCCTGTGCGGGCCGTGGTGCAGCCCATGGTGAAGCAGCTGTGCCCCTGCAGCCCGTGGGGATCCACAGGGAAAGCAGAGATCCACCCACAGCCCGTGGGGGAGGTGCCCGTGCTGGAGCGGGTGGATGCCTGGAGGAGGCTGTGATCCAGTGGGAGACCCGGTGGAGAGAGAGGGCCCT
>VXBT01002535.1:1874515-1907351 GCA_013400235.1 Oriolus oriolus | reverse complement strand
TGCTGTCGGTGGGGAGGAGGGAGGGCTTGAGGGGGGAAGGTGTTTTAAGGGCTTATTTTACTTCTCATTACCCTCCTTTGATTCTGTTAGTAATAAATTTCACATAGTAATCAAGGTTGAGCTTGTTTTGCCCTTGAAATATTTCTCCCGCTCTCCTTATCTCACCCATGAAGCCTCTGTTACCCCTTTTTCCTTTTTTCCCTCCTTTTGCCCAGCTGTGGTAGGGGAGGGGGAGCGAGCGACTCTCGAGGGTGCCTGGTGTTGGGCCAGTGCCAAACCACAACAATCCTGCAGCTGCCTCCAGCCAAGAATGACAACTTTTTCACACTATACACACATACATACATATATATAAACATAAACCCAAACAACTAACACTTGAAATCTACAGACACTCCTCTCTGTATTTCTTACACCACTTACCAATACTTCACATAATGTTAAGAGACGAGTTTTAAGATGCATTATTGGTTGAAACAGCTGCCAAGAAAATGAATTGGTCTCCCCTTCAGAAATCTCTTCTTAGCAACTACTACTAGAAAGAAAAACACCTATTGCAGGCACAGTAAGGTTGACTTAATTCTAGGATAACCTGCAGATGTCAACATCAAGACTTCAACTAAGCAGCTTTTGTCACACAGTGAGTATGCTGTGAGGAATGCAATGAGGAAAAAAATACCCAAGTGACCCAGAAACCCTGGGAATGCTTTTAAGTTCCTCTTAGGGAAGCATAAGCCCATGTGCCATCTGCACACCTCAAAATTCTGATGCAAACTTCTACAGTCAGAGAAACACTATTTCAGAAGGCTTAAGCCTTTCCTCTCCACAGAGCATTTTATACTTACGTAAAAAGTGTTTTTCCAGTAAGGCTATTTCCAGGTGACCTTTGATCTCATTCAGTCTGTCAGATTCTGTTCTGTTGAAATCCTGGACTCCTGAAGCCATGATGATGGTCCCTGGACCAGCCTATAAGAAAGCCAGAACATACTGAAAGTTCAGAAGCACTTTTTCTTTTTGTCATTTAAGTACATCAACTGATTTCTGGGGCAGTAAAGAAACAAGCATGTGAGAAACATGCAAGTAACAACAACAACTCTACATGACTCTTTCAGCACCAGATTACCAAAACAAGTGAATGAAAGTTAATCAAACATGAGTTTACAAAACACACTTCTGCAAACCTTGGGAAGTTACAGAAAACAAGTACTTCCCACCACCACCCTTATCAGTTCTACTGCATCATCATTTAAGCCTTTCTTCTGCTGACTGACAAGCCTTATTTATACTATTCCTCTCCTCTTCCCATAAAATGAATGGTCAATGCAACACACTTTACATATAAAATCGTGAAGCTAGCAAAAGTAATACTTTTCTAGATAATTACTGAGCTATTGAAAAACACATATGGTATATTTTAATATCCATTCATGGAATGTGTAAATCTCAAGACCACAGTCCCTCAGCAAGGAACGGGTTTCTCACTCCCCCACAACCCAGTTACTGCAGAAGGATGTTGCTGGAGCTCAGGAGCTCATCCTGGCAGGCTAGGAGAGGGGGGAATCAGAAGACTGCATGCCTCAACAGATTTACCAGCATCCCTTGAATGAACTCAGCAGAATACTGAAAATACTGCAGAAAGCAGGAATTAAAAAGCAGTTTGATTAGGGAGACCAGTGACAACCACCACCTTCATGAAGTAAACGCAGAAAAACCCCAAGCCCACACAGCAGGAGGCAGGTGATGCCTTCTTTCTCTCATAAAGTGGGCATTTTCAGACAGCAGGGATAAGGGTGGGTGAGGGCATCTCCTGGGTAATGGCTGTTCAGCACTTGTGTACAGTCCCCACCAGGCACGAAAAATCTGTCAGTGAGAATTACAGGAGCTTCTCAAGCATCTTATACTCAAAACCAAAGTGATAGATTATAGAAGCCGACATCTCAGAAATTATCTCAAGACAAAAAGGAATTTATTTACGTATTCTGACTATTCCCCATTCCTGATTTGAACCCTGAAAACATACAGGAACTGCATTCCTTTCAAACACCAGCTTGGATACATTTAACCATGACAGCTTAATTACATACACATATAAACTCAAGTAATCTACAGGAGACATTAAATTAAGACATTTTCTATGTCTTAGGAAAGATGTGCAGAAAGCTTACTGACAGCAAAGTACTTTCACAGTTGGGACTGATTTGCACTTTCAAGATAAAACAGTGTGGAAATACCTATTAAACATCTGTTTTCTTGCTTGAACTGAACAGATGATGAGTTTAAGCCTCAGAATTTGTCTATACAGGCAGACTAGCGCTCTGTAGGCAGTTACTACCCAGCATTTACCTAGCACCAACTCCCCACCTGGGCTTGCTCAATACAGTGCCGAGCAGAGATGCTATTTCCAGTTCCCTAAGCAGCACCCACCCACACAGCACTCTGTCAACGCTGCTGGCCCTGACGAGGAGCAGAAGCTGTTAGCTCAGCAGCAGCCTTGGGCTACTTCCCATTTTGGAGCTGGCACAAATCATGCCGTAGCAGAGAGGGACAGACCCCAGGGCAGTCCTCACACGGGGAGCTGCAGCACAGCATCCTCCTCGCCATGCTCCACATTCCTATCAGTCCTGCCTTTAGCCAGGGAGGTGCAGTGAGAGATGCCATTTGCAACTGCTCCAGCCACTGCAGAAGAGTATCAGAGACTGTTTTCAGATGAGCACAGGATGCCAATTAACCTCTGTGCTGATCTCTTATCTACAGAGCTGGGTTGTGTTTATTTACACTGCAAGATTTAGTGCTATCACTTGCCAGACATTTGGAGAGCCCCAAGGAGGATGGTGTAGCTGAAGCCAGGCAGCAGCACCCTTACAACACATTCCACAGGCAGGCACAAGGGAAGTGTTATTAAAATACAGTCCTGCCCAGGTGTTAATGCACAGCTTTCTGTACTGTACTTCCACATCTAGCACATAGGGACAGTCTCTGCTCCCAGAATGCAGGGGTTCACAGGCAGCTGCCTGAAGAAACAAGTGCCACTGCTTAAATATTTTATTGATAAAGAAATAAAATCACGTACAGGTCAAAGAGCAAGGCGCTGTACTCAAAAGGAATGTGCCTGGACTCTGGGCATCAGCCCTGTGCTTAGATAGCAGCTGGTTCCCACCCCAACCCCATGTGCTGTGGCAGGGAAAGGAGCACAGAAACTGAGGGAAGGGAAGAGAGGAAAAAGAAAGGGGCTAGCAAGTATCTAAGCATATTTAAGTTTTCATCCTCATTAAAGACACTCAAGATATTTCACCCAAAGATGTGCTACATTTCAAAAATCTGTCGAGAGAACCAGCTCTGCTTTTGCTTCTTCAGAGACACTGAGTCAACAATTAAAGCCCAGGATACCTCAACTGTGCCTCTAAGGAAGGAAGAAAGAGCAAGAGGTGTATAGCACTGGGGAGAGTGATACCAGTTAACATGACTCATTTTTAGAGTTTCCAAATATGTTTATCTGCTAAAGCATTGGATCCAAGCAGCCTGAAATCCACTGATGGGTTAAAAATCAGAAGGTACACATCTTTTAACCAGCTACAAAAGGTTACAATGATCTTCTAACTTAGAGAAAAAAAGAGGAAAAAAAGCCACTGAGTTAAAACATAAGGCTGCTCACTAGAATAGTAGAAGCAAGATCATGTAATTATCATGTAATAATAAAACAGTTTATTAAGATACACAGTGACACAAGTTTGGTGATGCACCCAATTTCCAAAATTAGCATCACCACAGCACTTCATGACTACCATTTAGAAGTACTCAGAAAAACTGAGCATGCCCAAGACAGTGATATGGGAGACATTTAAGCAGATGTTTCTTTCTGTCACAGAAGTTTTTTCCCCACACCAACACAGTTAAGAAAACAAGAAATAAGGTCTCTACGTTTGCTGAAGGTCAACTAACTGCCTGCCTCTGAATTCCAAAAAGTCCCTCTGTCTGAAGCTAGCATATCTGACTTAATTCACAAGTTAACAAAATCCTTGTATTAATTCCAGTTTTATGTGGGTAAAGGTTTCTCCTCTCTGCTGCCTCTGCAGGACAGCACTGGGACTCAGGCTGCATTAACTACACCGCACTGTATAGATGTCCCTTCTAGTTTCTGACTCACCGTAAAAGCCTCGAAGGCTTCCACAGATTTCTGCTTTTCCTTCTGCCTCTCTAGCTTTGACAGTATTTGACACAGAAGCCCTCTTAAAATGTTGGCGATCGCTATTACTTAGCCAAGACCGTGTGCAAGGCCTGGCAGTGCCTAGGAAGACAGGGAAATGCCCGAGGTAAACGTAGAGACAGAGGGGTTAAAGGAACATTTCTGATGACAACAGACTGCCTGTAACCCACTAGCGGAGTTCAGGGTTGCTTCTCCAAGCCACATCCAGCTCCGGATCTAAAATCCGCATCTCCCCAGAAAAGTGCTTCTCAAGCCATTTGCAGTTCAGGCTTTCCATAACAGCACTTCCCAGCCCGAGACTTCTCCGCCTTCCCTCTCCAGAACTCCTTCATCCCGAGAGCCCTGGGGTTTTGTTCTGTGTGCTGGCACTGCTGCCACTGCCACTGTACAGCCACAGAAAGGGTCCAAGTCACTTCCTAACTAAGCAGATGTGGATCTGTCCTCTCCATCTGCAGTACAGCACATCTTCAGTATCACACAAACAAAACTGCCCAACTCTGCTTCTAATTCCCTTCCACAACATCATATGTATGTGGATGATTTTTCTCTAGGAATATCTAACAAAATGGTGGTCTGACTTCCAAGTTTGTAATTAACTTGGAGAGGAACAGTTCTCAAACACAAAGGATGGGGAGCAGTGAGGACACAACATGCCAGCCCCAGGGGCAAAACCATCCACTCAAGTCATCCGTCAGAGTCCAGAAGGTGGCTGGGACACAACACAGGGAAGAGGTCATTTAAAATAGAAAATTTTAACTTGTGTTCATTTGACGAAAAAAGAGGAGGGGGAAGGTCTTCAGCAATACAACAAACTACACAGCTTGTCTTGCAAAGTTCTAGCCTCTGGAGTTTTTCATCTGACACTTCGTGTGCATTTTCTTACTTCAAATTATGAAAGGGTTCCCTATGAATGCTACAATTACCTGCTGTCAGAAAAGGGAAAACTCAACAACATTGCTTAAGAATGAAAGCATCTGCATGAATAGTTAATCCTTAGTAGCTATTCTTAGAAGCATACACATTCTGGCATGCTCCTAAAACACAGCTATATTCTACATAAATTTAAAAAAATCTAGTGCTAGCCAGGTTGAGAGACTTTAACTTCTTAACTGTAATGTTTGCACCATGCTTTATAGCTTCCAATTACTGTAAATGAGATGAACAATAGAGCAGCATTTAAAGTTTTAAATGACATGTGTCAGGAAAAACCAGGCTGTACTGCAACAGCAATTAAATTAATGTTTTCTGCACCACAATAACTCAGATTTAATCCTAGCACACTGGCAGGGAACTTGCATAAGTAGATTAGACTGCTTTCAGTACAATATGCCAGATACAAAAGAGCTTTACTCGTAATTCTCACTGCCAGGTTAGTGCCAGCCTCTACAGGTTTAAACATAGTTTGTTCTTTCCCCACTCTGTGAAGGGGATGTGATCCCCTCTGCACCACATCCATTCATATACCTACATGTAGAACTGGATCTTGTCTCCACTTCTGTAAAAACAGGAATGGTGGCACTGAATAAAGGAGACTTTAATTACTGAGCAGGCAACATTATCTCAATTTCTAATGTCACAACAAATCAAATGCTAATTGATTTGGAATGGACCAGGTTACTCCCTCTACCTATTTTGCAGTTGTGGTGTTTTTACAAAACAATGCAGAAATAGCAGAGCTGCATGCAGTGTCTTTGCCTTAAAAAAACCAAATAACCAGCCATGGTAAAAAGGGAACAAAGGAAGAAATCTAGGAAGCCACTGAGGAATTGAAAAAGATGTTTAGCAGAGAGTTAAATTTGTTAACCAGCACTGCTGTCTTGGCAATGATCTGATCACAGTGTCCAAACACCCACAGGGACCTAAGAAAGCATGTGCTATTCAAGGCATATCTGGTAGCTGGGGCACTAAAATGAGAGGGGGAAACCCACACAAGCAATCAGCCAGCCTGTCAGCTGAGTCCAAACTAGTTCAAATTAAGACACCTTTAGAACAAAAACTCTCAGAAACCACCAAGAATTCAAAGGAAAATATAAATCCTTCCATCTCCAGAGTCCTCCGACCAGGAGCTAGCTGTGTGCTTTACCCAAACACAGGTTAGGATGTTTATTATTGAACTAAATAGGTAAAGCTCAGTTATAAGATAAAGAATATGAAATGACCTCATCTGGCCATCCTTTCTGTCTTTTCACAGGGTGTAAATTTTACACGTGTGACTTCAGTAAGGCACGTGAAGTGTTGGGACTAAGTGCCACTGCGCAGTCTGTGGCCTGGGACTGAACACTCACTTCATCTGCTGAAAGTGCAACGGAGGATGATGCTCTTCCTGGCAGATGGTCAGGGCTCTGCAAACACAAGCTTTTATGACAAGGCTTTTTACTCTGCAGCCTCCATCTGTATGAAGTGTTTGCACACGCTTGTCAGGTTCAGATACAGCCCTTAAGAAGAGGCACCTCATGCACACATTTTTAAGTGCACTGAAGACCCATGAAGCACAGAAGGGTCCTTCATCCATATCACTGTGCTGTGCTGTTCTAACAGACAGATCTTTCCTTAATGCCTCCATAATGATTAATACACCAGACAGGGGCAGGGGGAGGGAAGTAGAGAGGGGCAGAGACGAAATCTTTGTCTAGGGAATGGCTGACAATGAAGGTGCAGATAAGTGGACTAGGACTTTAATTTTGCATGCCTATGTTCAGTTCCAAGCCACTAATCTTGCTCTTTCAAGACCAGGAGTTCTGTACCCAGATTACAATAGAAACAATGAAGGAACAGAAATGGAAGCACAGTACAACTCACATCTTTCTGAAAAGACAGGCAGCCTAACTTCCATTTACACAGAAGAATTGCATTGGTTTTTGTGTGCTTTCAACAGTTTCCCATAGGCATTAAACAGGAAGAAACCAATAAGACTTGATATTCTCATGATCAGTGTAATACAAGTCCAACACTAAGTTGCTTACAAAGCCTATAGAAGAAAAACACCCTGTACAAGCAATTTAAGCAATGAGTTTTAGACACTGAATTAAAACCAATTCAGGCACAATTCAACTATATAATCTCAGTAAGAAACAAACAAATAATTCAGAATTGCACCGTTCACACAATCTCAGCCACCACTTATATATTTAATATTGATTTAAATATATAAGCATTACTTTCTTCACTCTTGGCACCTCTGCAGCACAGGGGTGTGGATACTGAAAAGCTGCTGGAATTTTCCATCTCCTTGCACTGATTCTGTGGGAACTTTCCTTTGCTATGCAAGCTATGTAAACAGTAAGATAGGTCTTTGTAAATAATTCTCACACCTGTTGTCTTTTCACTTATATTTTTGTTGCAGTAACATAATATTTTTAAACGGGCGTCTGATGCTTCAGCCTATCACCTCAGGACAGGTGTGGACACTGTCCAATGGTCCTTTTGGAACGATAATATATAAATGATATTGTAAAATTAATAAATAATTCATTCTCTCGCTGGACTCGCTTGTTGCTGCATGTCTGAATTCCTCCTAAGTCTGCTACGCAGCGGATTATTTCTCTCTTCATTTTATGGATGGGCAGCAGCGCTTAGTGGGCAGATGCCTGTGAGGGCCAACTGCTAATCCCTCAAACTTCCCATCTGAAATTTATCCCTCATACATCAGACCTCCTTCCTCACATCAATTTGCTTATTTTGCTCATATCTGTAACACAGCTGCTGCCCTCAGGCTGTTCCAGCATCAAACTGGGTTTGGAGCACTCAAACATCAGGAGTGGGGTAAAACAAGTTTGATGCCATTGCTGCTTTCCTCTCTCCCTTTCTCTCTGCTTTTAAGGAACTGCACTCAACTGTGTCCCAAGGACTTAGATCACAACAGCCTACTGCAGTAGGTAACCAGCCAGAATGCAAAGTGTTTCTCCAAGTTCCTTTCGCAGTGCACAGAGCTCAACATTTTGAGAAAACAGAGACCATCACTGCAGATGTTAAGGCTTTATAACTATGCAAAACTACAGGTTTACCTTGCTGTTCCCTCAGCTACCCTCCATACCACCCAGGAGCTACTATTCCCCTGCAGACATACACAAAATACTATTTGGAATTTCAGGAGGATCTTCCTGTAGCCTCTAGCTCTGCCACCCAGATACTTCTGATTAAATACAAAAGGCATGTACTATATACCCACACAAAACATAAAGCCTTAGGTTTAATGAAAATAAGCCAGTTATTATTATTATTATTTACTTACCTATAAAAAACTCACAGCAGTAGTGATTAGTCCCAGTATACACAATACTTACATCATAACAAATGGCAGATGTCTTCAGTAGAGTAAGAGCAAAGGAATAGCTTTTAACAGACTTTCTTGTCTGAGAAGCTTGAGGATTTACATGTAACAGACTTTCTGTGACCAAAACATGCTCTGTCATTACCACCTGTTTGTTCCATGATCATAGGAAAAACATTCTGGCAAAAAAGCTCTCCATAAGCAGGACTGTGTGTGGCACGATGCAAGCCCATTTAAATTTTAAAAAGTTAATAGCTACAGAACTGGATACAAGCTGCCAACCCCAAAGGAGATGCATAAGCATATACAGTTTGAAATATTTTAGTTTACAACCTGCTGTGAGCAAGCCCCCTGCTCCTAGAAATGAGCCTTCAGACAACAGTCTGATCACATTTTGGGGATAAAAAGTGCACAGTGAGTTTTCATAGGGTGATATAAATTCTGAATTCCAAGTCACTTCTACAACACAATTATATAGACAAATCTAAATTTATACTGTAGCGCTCCAAGCTTATGGATCCACAGCCATTTTTTAACAGTTAAAGAAGGATTTTATTTTACTTTTTTAACCAACATTTAACTTTTCCTGAAGCAGTGTCTTCAAAAAAAGTAGGTCTGCTTTGGTGCTTCAGCTTACAAGCACCAAAATGTTTTAGCACCACCTTCATAGCTTTAAACCAGCTCTAATAGCATGGAAGCATTACTGGGCACAACACTGCAGTGGAGAAGGAGGTGAAGCAACCCTCTAACACTAATGAAGCAACCAGAAATCTTATTCTTAAGGTCCTGGACAGTGTCATTTGAGCAGATCTGAGCTCCTCAGACTGAAAAGCTGCCAATTCTTTTTCATGTGTTCATTAGCAATTCAACAAAACAAAAACCAGAGAGCATTCAGAAGCACATCCAAAGTTAACAAACCTGTCAACTCACAATATCTGAAATTAAAAGTAGGGACAGGGAACCCTATTTTTAAGAAATTAATTGATCCTTCCACAAAATGGAGGCCTATTACTGGAAAGTTACTTCCTAGTCAACAAATCTTCAAGTGTTAAAACCATAATATAAGGATAAAGAATTAGCAATTTCTTCTATTTTTTTCCCTGTAAACTATAAAACATAATATAATGACACTTAAATTGAGTACTTACAGGGTCTCTCAGCTCTTCATTGTCTCGAGCTGACGTTCGAGGTATCTTCACCGGGATTTCATCTCCACATTCAGTGTCTGAAGCATTTGGAGACTCTGCTAAATCAAGGAACTCATCTCTCTTGTGACCTCTGAACCTTATTTTGTCCAACTTCTTTAGCATGTTCAGCACTGCACTTTTCTGCTTTACCTTAACATGACGGTTGGAGTCTCTGCAAGATCGAGAAATCAAGAGTATTTTAGAAAGTTTGCCATAAATCTAAATACACACATTCTTATCACTAACTACTCCCAACCATCTTTCAAGTGCCTTCCTGCCACTGGAGGAAAAACATGCCCAGCTTTTTAACAGGCCTTTTTCCATTTTTCCAGTGTAACAGATGCATGGCTTGTTTTACAGTAGTTGACCACCTGCCTTCTTCCCAGACTCTCATGGCCTCTCTATCCTGGCAGTTTTTTAAGCAAGTCAGAATAGGCACAAAGTAAAAACCTGCACTCCAAAGACAGATTAGGAAGTCAGTTGCTAACAGGTTACTTGAAACAAAAAAAGTTCAGCTGGTAACATTCTTCAATTTGTGATGCTTCTAATCAAAGACAGGAAAATCCACTAAGTTTCACAAACAACTTTTAAATTCCCAGACAAACTAGAGCAAAAGAGTAAGGATGCTATCATATCCCCCCACAACCGCAAGCTAAGAAAACAAAAGGTACCAAGGGTTTACTGAAGAAAGCCACAGACAGATCTATGCAGAAGGTCTCACCAAAAATTAAACTGCTGAAACAGACCATATACCACATTCAAATGCACTGCCAAAATCCTTAAAATTACCACAACTGACAATCTTGTATACCCCTGAAATTGTACTGGGAGAAGTATTTTGCACTTTAAAAGACAACAGAAGAAAGCTTAATTCATGTGTGTAAACTCATTGTAATGGTACCTTTTCCAAGACACTGCACTATGTAATTTCTGATTTTAACCAGACTTCCCAAACTGGTCCCATTCAATGAATCACACTCTGTACCAAAGGTCTCAAGCTCCATCTTTAAAAACCAAACAAAACCAAACCCAACAGTTAGTTACTTGATTCTGTCACTCCAGCAAGCTCCTGCTCTGGCAGTTTATAACAAAACAGCCACAATTATCTCAGCACACAGAGATCCATTTGAAGGATGATGCCATGCTCCAGCAAATGGATTTTTAAAAATTTATTTTGAGGCACTGGTTTCTGGTAGTACCCTTTTGTCCTCTATGGTCAGCACTACCATCCTCTTCATTAGAAGTCATGCTTAGTTTTCATGGCACAACATCCCAGACACTGGTGTGAGATGAAAATGCAAAGGTAAACTCAGACAAATGCCACTCCAGGAATAAAAATAAAGAGCAAAATAGAAAAATATTTTGCTACCAAAGCCTTTGCACCTAAGGCAATTCTCATATCCTAGGACAAACCTCTTTTCAACAGAGCTTTTCAACTTTCCCTATGGATGGATTCTCCACTTACCCTAACACTTTGGCAGTGACTATTCACACCAAGTTCAAACCAGATCATTCCCTTCAAATACATCTTAGTTTGCACCTCTGCCAAGTTTTATTAGCACCTTTCAATTAAACACTGAAGTTTTAAACTAATACAAATCCCTTACAGTACAGCTGGCAAAAAATCCCTGCAAAATTCTTTCTTTATCAGAGATGCTTAAAGTTGCAACCCTGTGTTTAATCTATCACTTATAGAGAAACACTTGTGGGAACTCACACCAAGGTTATTTTCTAAGAACAGCGTTTCTTTGAAGTTCTTCTACTTGTCAAAGCTAAGTTTAAAATAGAAACACTTCTTGCTCATTCATTGACTATTTGATGAAGAAACTTGCCAGCTATCACATCCAGAAATATCTCTAGGCCCTACTATTAATAGCAACTGGGGAACAAATGGTATGAGGGAAGTTTAAACCTCTGATAAGCACCAGCACAATTGTATTGCTCTCCCTCCCATCACAATGATCTCCGTCTATGTTCAACCAGATTTACACAGCATGTAAGAGACCTACAGTAAAGCAGCTGTAAACCAAATCCTGTCTGTTCATCCTCCACGCTGTCACTGCTAATGATACAGCAAGGCACAGAAATTATAAAAGGAGTGCTGCTCCTTTTCTGGAGTGGTTGCCAGCCATCAGCCCATAACGATGGAGGACAAGCATGCATCCCATCCCTTCCCCAGCCCTCTCAGGGATGGAGCAGTTACTGCAGATGAGCATTGCTGTCCTGGACAGAAACAGGAGTCCTTGGCATTCTCCTGTTAAAACCACATTTATCCACTGCTCCTCAAAGGCCAGGGCTGGATCTGGACATCTTTTAGAGCCTGGCATATCCAGCACTTCCACAGAAGGTTCAAGATAAGAATTCAGTTTTCTTTCATAAAATCACATTCACTTACCACACAAAAGAAATGAGAAGCATCAAAAACATCTTGAGGCAAAGCAAAGCAATCTCCAACCCTTACCATCAAGCTTTGAATGAAGACTGAAAAAGCCACGAGGACAGTGAAAAGGCCCACTGGCATAACTGCCAGGGATGGACACCATTTGGGAAATTGAAATCCTAAGCTCCATTCTCATCCTAGGATGCCTCATGCATTTCAGGTCACAGAATAACCTGGCCAACAGATTACCCATGAACACATTTATGGCATTTTTTTACTCACAAAACTGATTACTTACCCCTACACATATTACTACCTAGCCTTTTAAAATGAAAACTCTTCTTTAAATCACTCCACTGAATGGAGTCAGCTTAAATTCTGAGGCTAGG
Source organism: Oriolus oriolus (assembly GCA_013400235.1). Classification (NCBI taxonomy): domain Eukaryota; kingdom Metazoa; phylum Chordata; class Aves; order Passeriformes; family Corvidae; genus Oriolus; species Oriolus oriolus. The sequence continues at coordinate 1,894,921 of VXBT01002535.1, read as the reverse complement.
AAAACACACATGTCATAAGGGTCAATATTTTTGCAAGATTATTCAGTAGGTTAACCATTAAAAGAGGACATAGTGAAGAACCACATTCCAAGGCATTTCTAAAGTGCTTGAAGTACAAGAAGCGGTTATATAAAAGTATCTTCTCAGTTAAAATTTAAAGATAGTAAGATCATTTTGTCTAAAAATTGTTTTGCATGTACCAGGTTCCCAAATTACTTACAGTTACATTACGTTAACCTAAGCAAAAATGCAAGCTTGCCAACAAGCTCCTATAAAAACTCATTACCTGGCCTCCAGCCAAATGCTGGATCTAAGACAGGCTTTTTATGTCAGCAGCCTGTTCCCGCAACCAGCAACTTCTTTTTTATGGTGACATTTCAGCAGTTTCAGGCTCACTAGGAAAAAAGATTCTTGGAGATTCTGTATTCCAACTGACTTGAGTCAAATTTAGATAAGCTTGAGGAAGCTTTTGCAAAATGAAAGGCCCGAATCTGATCTAGAATTAGATTTATTGTAAAATATAGTAACTAAATAACTAAATATCAAAACATTTGCTTCATCATCATAGCTATTCATCCCTCACCTTCTCCCAGCTACCTATCCTGGACCCCTACTCAAACACCCATTCTGAGCTCACCTGGTTCAGCTGTGAGTTTCAGGCTGCTTCTAGTAACTCCCCATACCTACAACATCAAAACCACCATGCAACTCTGCACATATGGAGCCCAGAGTGTGAAAGCAGACTCACATCTCACTCTGCTTTCAAACTAACCATTAACAAATACTGTAACACTCTAATAAAAATACAAGTATTTTAACTCCATGCATTTTAAACAGTGCCATTTCCCAACACCACTATACATGGCAATAATCAAGTGAAAAAGGTCTATTTATTTCCACACTTAAAAAACCCCCTAACTAAAATAATCTTTAAGGGTTTTTAAATTGCCATTAATATCTACTGGCTAATACAAATCCTTGAAGCCTGAAGCTCTATTCCTTTTACAGAGGGCCAGGGAAGAGATGGCTTTCTTTTGACCTAATATGTAAACCTCTCAAACAACTGTCAGACCTTCATTTTAAATGAATACATCAAGCCCCAAAAACCAAAACCAATATACACTCACATTCCAAATTTATACTAAGAACAGAAAAATCAAGTTTTCCCAACCTTTCACATAAAAATCATAAGGAGATCTACAAGAAATTTTTCAGCCTACATTTATAGAGGGGCTTCAGTAAGCAGACAACCAGCTTCCAGAGAATACTGAGAGCCACCCCTGCCAACTGGAGGGACTTATTTATGAGATGTGTTCCTATGGACAAGCCTCCCACCCCTTCATGCCACTGCTACCCCATTTCTACTCCTGCATGAAGATGGAAGAGGTTGGGATGCAGAGGGAAGTCAGGAAGCGCAGCACCCAGTGTACTGCTGCTGTCTGAAATCTGCCTTAAATCACCCGAGTCTCCTACAAGTGGTTTATAGGTTTTGGTTTTCTGTGTTGCATTCAGTTTTTACACAAGTACAGTCTGTGGCCTGGTAGACCTGGCAGGGATTGAACAGCTAAATCTTCATGTGCGCTTTTCAGAGAAAGGGCTCTGCTTCACAACACAGGGTTCAGTCAGTTTTCCTTAGCTGTTAACAAAACACAAACCTGCTACACAAAGTCAAACAGCATTGCCTCAGCAAGTGTTAGTCTGGAGCCTGAGGGAAAACAAAGAAACCACTTAAAACATCATGGATGAATTTCATCCTAGGTCAAAAAGGCCCTACAAGACTATGACACAGTACAGTAACCTTCAAAGCACCCATATTCCTTTTGCTAGAAAAACAGCTTTTCAGAAAGCTGAAGATGACCTGCAAATCTAGCATACCCATAGTTCTCATCTTTACATTCCACCTCCTTCATATTCTCCTTTCATTCTCAAAATACATTTCTGCTGAAGTCCAAGGTAAGAGCCCTGGTATTCAAGAAAAGCCATGGTGTGTGTGGATGAACAAACAGACATTGTTGTCAACATCAGGATATTTTGGTCTTATCATGAGGAAGGGATGTACAAATTGAGGGAGTGGAAAGTATCAGGATTATGTTTGGTATTCATTACTTCTACACTGAAATGCTCCTGAATAATATCCTGAGAGTTGACAGGAGAGCAGTAACACAAGACAGACTTAATCCATTCACATACACTGAAAATTAAGCTTGGTGTATTCTTTTCTAGACATGTCTAACTAAAACTGGAAGAAACACTGAGTATAACTAAGCCTAATACAGATTCAGAGTCCTCTGTGTAATGTTCTGTGCAAAAAGTTCCTTCTTGCTACATGATTTTTCCCCCCAATTTCTCATTTTAATGAATGGAATCTCATTTCAAGTCACTTTCTGAACATTTTGTACTTATTAATATTTAAGGAGCTAACCAGAGAAAATCAACTGCACTCGAGAGCTCCTTGTGTGCTCAGCTTTCCACAGAAGCACAGAATGGGTCAGGGTGGAAGCGGCCACAGTGGGTCATCTGGTCCAACCTCCCTACTCAAGCAGGGTCATCCTAGAGCACAGAATAAAAGAAAAGGACACTTTTCTTCCCCCCGTGCAGAGACTTCTCCCAAACTAGTCTCCAGAAGGCTCACATCTGTGAGGAAAGCCAAACTTTATCCACAGCGCCTCTTCTTGAACAACAGGGAGTGGATTTGTAAAGGTGAAGTTGGCACCTTTCAAGAAAACTTTACATTAAGCTCGACTCAACAAAGACATTTAACACACAGAAGGGGCACAACTCACACTCAATGCGGCCCTTTCATGAACAGCCCTGACGTGAGACTGAGCTCATCCAGGACAATACAACGTTTTAGGTTCTCAGTATAGAATGATGTCATCACTTGCCATTGGAAACCAAGACTGCAATACTTTGAGCCAAACATTCATTACATTCAGACGGATTGGCCAAGAGCAGCTTGCACTCTCTGAAAGTTACAAGCATTGCGCAAGTGCCCTCAATTTCTGACATCAACAAACACGCAAACAAGTCTTCAAACTGAGCTCTCTCCACACTCATCACAACAGGTTCATCCTGAAATAATATTCACCGCCTCAGCGCCACAGTCTGGTCAAGTCTTCTTCCAATTGGCTTCAGGGTCATAACATATCCAGAACAAACTCCTTTCTGGTTTTGAGTAACACCTACTAAAAGCTCCTTTCAGGGTCAGAAGTCCTTAAAACTCTAGGAACAGACTAGACTAGACAGGGATAGACTAGGGGGATGGACTCTGGTGGGTTGTTTTTTTCACAACAGATGAAGTTATCAGGCTATCTTTGGAGAAACATTATGCTCAGTAACTCAGGATTATTTTGCCTTTAAAGGGAGTTGAATAAAAAAATCCCACCAGAATCACTTCCTCTGTTACAGACTGCCAGCAGAAGCAACACTCGGTTAACACTGGTTGGAAACCAACAGGAAGTTGTGGTTTGGTGTTGCAGACTTAAATAGATGCAGCTATTAATTAAGCATCAACTCAGTTTAAATTGTCCACTAACTGGGAGGAGGAGGGGAGAAAGAAAAAAGTGGAAAACTGTGTAATATGTTCTGTGGTTCAATATGGGGACTGGAGACATAAGTTCAACATACAGATCTTGACTGCCACTGGTGAGGTTGTCACAGCAACCATAATGCAGCTTCATGAATATGCATTACGCTTAAATCTATTTTTTTCCCCAAAAGAGAGTAACGTGTCATTCAGCTCACAACATGAAGCTGCCTGGGAGACAAACCAGGACTGCACAATAAATGTGACTTGTCCTCAAAACCTTCAGCTTGGCTGCTGCAAACAGAAGGGTTGGGGGAAGAGAGGAGACACAGAACACGCTGGCTTGGGGCTGTAAGGCTCTCTTCTGAACCTTCCACAGACAGTACTTCAGACATATTTGGCAAAAATTTTAAGGCAGACATTCCCAAAATGAGCTGCTCAGTTCCTGCAGAGTTGCAGACCTGTGCAAAGCATCACCCTTAATCCCTCAAGCACCCGGGGGACTGGCCCTTTGGTCAGCCAGAGGGAGCAGCACCAGTGACCCTCCCCAGAGGGGTGGAGACGGGGGAGCTGCTGCTCAGTGTCCAAGACAGCTGAAACTGGGGGCCTTGACTTGACCACCACTGGAAAATTGTGGGTGCAGTGATTCACACCGAATAGGTGTGGGAGTTGTACTTTGTCCTTAACTCTCCACTTACCCTAACACCTATTCCGCTAACACAGATACACCCTGCTGTGGCTACACACTTCTGTCTCTCATCATGAAACCTCTGTCTCTCATTGTGAAACCTAAAATTAGCAAGCTTTGTTAAATTAATTTGTCTGTAAATTGAGACTTTTAACTCCCAAACAGCAAGATAAAATTCATTTTTCCTCAAGACACCTGTGTGGGATCCCCTGCCGAGGGGATCTCCAGCAGCATTCACGGACTGGAGGAGCCACCAGTTCAAGCCACAGCAGATATCCCATGAGAGTCAGCATGTCGTGATAGTGATAAAAGCCTGTTGCTGACATCAACCCCTCCCTTCCTGGTCACCCACTAGGTCCTTCTTTCTCCCCTGCTGTGTTCCCATCCCAATCCCAGAGGAGCCCAGCCAAGCCTGAAGCCCACTAGATCACAGGCTGACACCAAAGGGAGCAATCCTACTCATTTCTGCCACAGCCTTTATGTCACTTGATCATTCATGCAGTTTATCAGCTCATTGTTGATCCAACTAATTTTTGTGTTTGTTTTCTGGCAAGGTCAGTCTAATCAGAGCAGACAGGGATGCAGTCTCACTCAGGGTAGCACAAGCTATTGGAGCTTTTGCTATTCCCACACAGAAAATGTGGTGGTTTGTGGTGGTGGGCAGAGGGAGAAAGCATCCTTTTACAGCAGCCACCTGCACTTAAACAAGGTGAAACGACTGCAAAGCTTCACCCTAAGGACAGTGCTTACGAAGTTGCCACAAGGCACATTTCAAAAATTGGATGCCAGAGCTTCAGTCTCTACTCTGAAGGACAGGGAAGAGTTTGTCACAGCTTGGCATTGACAAAAGCTTTTTTCTGCTTCCTTGCTCTGAATTTTGTCTGCTAGTCAGGGTAGAGCTGAGGGTGAAGACAGGAAGATGAGTATCACCAGCTCAGCAAGAGCCTCTGCACATCAGACGATTCAGGCAGCTCAGATCTGGCTAGGCTTCCAACAGGTAAGAAGCTGGGGCACACGAGAACTGCTGCCCTAAGCAAGCACCACAACTTCTGCCTATAAAAACAGAGACATGAGGGTGACAAATGGGGGAGAAGGACAACTAATATAGGGTAAGATTAGGCTGTCACTGCATTTATCTCCTTTTCCACTGTTCAAATGGAAACCGTAAGAAGTCTAGCTTGACACCACACTCAGAATAAAGCTGGCCTTTTACAATCTACTTCAAAATAAATATTTAAAGTCAGAAGTACATATACTGGCAGGAGCATCTTATGCAGACTAATAAGTTTATTAAGAAGGTAATCACTGACTGTTTAGAAAAACTGTGAGCCCTGCCAGCCTTGAAGAATTTTAATTCTGTCCCTTCAAGCAAAAAAAGAGCAAGTTGTTGAGACCTGTTTGATGCTGAGTTTTTCATTATCTCAGCTGCATGTTTGTCATCTTTAGAGGGTAACCAGAGATAAACCAGAGAATTAAGGTACTGCTAAGAAAAAAAGACACTGTAGAAAAGAGCTGCAATCAAAGCTTAAAAAATGATTCTTTGAGATCAGCCTTCCAAGATCTACACAGAATAGCTTGGACCTAGCAGGTATTTCTTTGAGAGGACTCTCAGAAGCAAGTACCTCATCAGCTCAGGGTGTCTGATCACAGCTCACCCAGCAACCTATGAAAACAGAGCAAAGGTACATAGCATTGTGTAGTTTTGAAGAAGGTCTATGCATTCCTTTTTGTTTGTTGTGTCTATAAACAAAGATGTAGCATGTGAAGCAGGACACAGCTCACAGCTAATGACCGCAGCCTGACTAATCTCGGCTGTGCACGTACACCCACCCACGAGCCCAGCTGGGAGCACACAGCCAGGTGCTGAGGAGAAGCTGGCCCCAGCTCTCAGCAACCCCTGCACCTTGCACCTCTGAGTAACACTTCCCCTGAGCCACAGGGCCAAGCCTCCTGTGCATTACGATTTCCCTTATGGCAAGGCCATACAGAGGGAATTACTCAAGCTAACAGGCAAAAGACCACAGACCTACAACTGCTGTGTTACATATGCAGTGATAAAATGAACCCCCTACCTCTGTGACACTAAGCAACCACAGGGCCACGTTCTTACTTCCCAAATCATTCACCTATCAGGGTACCTCACTGAGAACAAGGCTAAGGGCCAGAGTACAGCAAGAGGGTCTATTCTGAGGGTCTTCCCTCAACTTAGGGAGACAATTCAGTAGAAGCCAACATTAGAACTGTGTGAGTATCTAGTGAACATGAAACCATCCGGATGCAAGTGTTCAGTGAAAGATTCCCAAGACGCAGTAATTTTGTGTAGAACACTTTGAAACTTGTTTCTGCAAGCCTTAACTATCCTACTGCTGATCTGAGAATTCATTAACCTTCTGAAATGTGGATGTTGCAAAAAAATCAAGTTATGCTGACTAAAAAATTCAAAAGACAGACATGGCTGAGGAAAAGAACTGAGCATTTTACCAAACACCAGTAGCTCTCCAACTGTCATGCAGTCATAAAAACAATGTTAATGCATTAAAGATTTTTAACTTCTCCCCTTGTGGTTAAGTACAACATTGCTGTTCCATGAAGAACTAGAAAGACATAGCTAGCACATGCCAAGTACAGCCACCACTATAATTCAGAATCTTTGATTTCCTTCCTATATACTGGCCCTGAGCTTACAAAGAATGTGTATAATCCCCAAATTATAGACATTTCCATGCAAGAAGCAGAGATGCTGTTCATTCTATTCCTTCTCCCTTTCTCCCAACAAAAACCTGAAAATGCTTCTAAAGCTGGTGCTACAAATACACAAGAGAGGAAGGCGGGGAAAAAAGCAAAAACACTCCATGGATTATGCAAGTTTGCAGTATTATAATTACTCATCATATCAACCTCTAAATTAAGGGGCATAAAATAATTGTGTAAAAACTTGCATAAATAATAAGTAAAAGGACATGCACAACACACAAAGATGGGATTTATCAGAGTAAGTTAAATGAAAGAGTAACAGAGAAACAGCAAGTTTTATACAGAGAAACAGTAAGTCTGGCTTCAGGCATCAGCTTAATTTCTGGCACTGTCTGTACTACACAGCCACTTGTAAAAGCCATGTAAACTATTCCTTGAAATCTTACCACAGAGTAAAAAAGTCAAGGTCAAGTTCCCACCAGACTGACAGCAGCTCTGCTGGAAAGCAGCACTCTGGAAAACAGCCTCCTTCATTCCACCCACACAGCTTGTCAAAAGATGAGAAAGATATTTTACTCCACGTAGAAGAGTTAGGAAATAGCAGAGGAAGTTGTGTGACACAGGAAAGCACCGAACTTGGTCTCTAGTTATCACAGACCCCTCCTGCATTTCTTCTGAGTGAAACATGTCTTTTTAGTCCAATTGCACTGCTGTTACATTTGCTGTAGAAAGAAAGAAATCACTGTACCCGAAATAGGGTTTTGATATCTGAACTGCAAGTACTTGTTTAAATAATTAACAGAGTGAAATGGCAGGCTCCAGATTGAATGGCCCTGCTGTTCAAGGTAATCTTCCTTACAGGAGCACACCTCTATTTTCTCACATTTCAAACTGCATGATTCCCACAGTAGCCAGAGTATCTCTTCTTTGTCCCCATGCTTACAATAGAAATCCTAAATTTTAAAAAAAAAAACAAAACTCAAAACAAATCCCCAGCTAGTACAGCCATACCAGGGAGCAGAGGGTAGAGTCCTGTGAGAAACTAGATCCCTAAGGAACATAACTACAATCCTAAAAGTTAACTCTTTTGTTCAGTAAACTGCTTGGGTCTTTAGCTATAACTGCAGATCTTTCATTTCACATGTTAATTTTAACATGCTTTAGACAGCAAAACTAAGTAGAAATCTTTGCTATTAAATCTGATTCTTCCAAGAAGCAGCTGTTGTCTGGGTATCTCCTCCATGCTCTTTTCCAACAACCTCTGCCTGTAGCGTCAACTGCTGTTAAAAAAGCCACTGTGGGTGATCCACTAACTGCTCTGAGCAGAGGAGTGAAGATGGACACCAGTCCAGCCCAGGAAAAGGCTGCCAGACATGCTTAGCAGTAGTGAGAGTTAAACAGGCAGCTGATGGAGAAGTATGAAGGCAGGGCTGAGCAAAGTACATCGCCTCACCAACAGTTACAGATGGGGACCACAGCAGCCTATGAGGAAGCAAAATAACCTCAGAAAGAATGATGGAGAAGAGAAGGAGGGAAAGGATTAAAAAAAAACAACAAAAAAGGCATTACTCAAGTTTCCCATGCATTCTTGTATTTTCTCCCTAATTTTATTAGTTAACAAAACCTATTTCATTTTGCAAACAAAACCAAAATAACTCATCACTCAAGACACTCATCACTGCTGGAAAGGAGCTCTGGCCAGCGATCATAACCCACTCATTTTCACACACACAGGCAGAGCAGCTCAGCTCCCCACCTTCAGCAGCCTGGCACACACGGGTGGCTGCACGCACGGCTGACATAGGAACAGGGACAAAAGATGGAGATAAGGGGCCACATTCCATGAGCAGTTTTGAGGCTTCCTTAAAGCATGAATAGTGTCAAGGAAAACTAAAGAAAAAAAATCCATAATTTCAAGGAAACACAGAAATTATGCTTTACGTAAGTCTGTAAGGAAGACACAAAGCCCCTTCCTAACAATGAGCCAAACAGCTGAGGTTATTACCATAAGCTTGCCCGGTTCTTACTAATTTGGTCATATTTGTAAAAATTAACATTTTAATGGTGTTTCTTATATTCTACTGTCTCATAACTGCAGATGACAAAAAGTTATGCACAGGAGTTAACAACTACATTTCTGAAGCTGCTTGAAACAACTGGAACAAGATCATCTTAGAGCAAGTCTTTAAATAAAGCAGGGCAGCTCCCCTTCTCCCTGCAAAGGGGGAGGCTGCTGTTGGCATCACCACCAAAGTATACACATATACTAAGTGGCACTTCTCCCAAGAGAAGCCAGCTTCTCTCTTGAAACAGTAGTATAAGTAAGTTTTCCATCAGGTTTCAACATGAGATGTACTGGATACATGGAAAAGGGAAAAAAAATTCTCTGCCAGATTGGTCCTTTTGATCCCAAACATGGGGTAACATATGAATCCAATGGTGTTTGCACTCCATGGATCAGCTTTTTGGTTTATTAATCAAGCCTGTAAGAGCACTCTAAATTACCATACTTTTTGCATGCTCTATTACAAAAAAAAAAAAAAGTACTTTCTTGTCTCAAAATGTCACAGATACACTGCGAAGCCTGTCAAGCTGCTAAGATAATCCAAACCAAATGACAGCAAATAGCAACCTGGCACATGGCTGATGAGCCTTTAGACTTAAAATAGATTTAAATTAACACAAAGATAGCAGGAGGAAGTTTAGTAACAAAGTGAAGAAACCAAGGGAGAAGAAATAAGATTATATCAGTCATCATTTCCATCAGACAAAACAAGTTAAAAGCCAGCTAGAGGATGGCATTTACATCTGCCTCTAAGGCTGGGATGAGGGCCAGAATTACACTACTTGATCTGACTTATTTATGCCATGCTGACACTTCAGCTGGCAATGATAAAGGTCCAAAGGTCAAAGCACTGAGGCAAAGAGCCACGTACACACAGCGTATCTTTCCAAGCAGTCATGTCTGGGATGGGGAAGCAAGGAGCAGGGACCCATCATCCTTGCAGCTGTGCCCATTCCAAAGCTTCCTCAGTCCACAAAGGAGACTTCTGGAGAGATCCCACCTTTCTTCATCCAACCACTCCTATGAAATGGTGTGTTTTTCCAAGTCAAAGCCAGAGAGAAACCAGTGGTGCCTAATGTTAAAACTGAGAGGCCACATCACCAGCTGAAGCCCAGAGACCACCCACAGATCTCCAAAAGACCTCATGAAAACTCCCTAAAGAATGTGGGGGATGGAGTATAAATGAAGGCAGAGTGCGACATAGTTGGCACTTCTGTCAGTTTCTTAACTGGGATTTCTTCCAGCTCTAACTTATTCCCCACTACTTAAATAATATTCACATATTTAAACCTTGGAATATTAAAACCTAAACCATAGATTTCACTTTTCAAAAGAGATCCCAAAAGTTGAATTACAAGTCAGGCTCAAATTCCAGTTTAGGAATATCGAGACTTTTGTTTATAGTACACAAATGTTTTAACAGATACAGTCTCTCAAAGTCATGGAAACTTGGAATTCTGAGATTTTCTGCATTAATGTCAGACGATTGCAGAACATCATGGAACCACCAGCTAGCACTGAACTCCCACTAACCTCTGATTTGCTTACATAATTGGCATAAAAGTTAAAAAAAAAAAAAAGGCAAAGAAAAAAAAATTACACCACATTATTCTGGAATATTTTAGTGATCTCCAGAGCAAAATATGCCCAAAAGCAAATTACAAAATATCAAATTCAGTGAAGGGAAAGAAAAAAAGGAAAACAAAGATGATATATTTTGATTTCTTTATTGTAGACATCTGGAGCCTCCATCCAGCTGCAGGATCGAGGCAGACAGACTAAACTTGAGCAGGGACGTGTATGGCTGTAAATGGGAGCCTGCTCTAAACATCTAAGTCTTGGAAGATGAGTTGACAAGCAACAGGGACCGGCTGTCTTTAGGGTGAAAAGAAAAGCTGTAAATACACAATGAAGGAATAGTTCATCTACTGATACTCCTGCCAAACCATTCTATTTATTGGATACTACAAAAGCTTCAAAAACTAAACAGCAGTTTTAATCAGGGACTGTTCTAGCTTTTAATTGCTGCACTCAACTTTGATGCCCCACAGCATACCATGGGCATCAGGCTTTTCAACAGATGTATTGCAACAAGCAAAATAAACACCACTCCCTACTAAAACCCCTCCTTCAGAAAAGGCAGGCACACCATCCAGAGACATGAAAGCAAGTTTTTCTGAATTAGAAGACTGTTTTCTAGTAAGTGTGAAGGTTTCTGAGTGCCCAGGAATCACAACTGGCATTAGGATCAGAAAGCTGGCTCTGATTTGTGTATAACCAACACTAAGAACTTTGACCAAGAGCTCACATATGTACAGGGAAAAAAGTCTTTGGATTTGGTATGCAGTTAAAAAGGTTACAGAAGAGGTCAGACCACTTCATACTGGCATTCTTACACAAGGGAGCACACTGGACTATAATCACACTGCTAGTTATGCAAAACAACTTCTACCTTAAAAGTTGAATCTACTAGTTAGTCCTTATTTAAAAAGAAAAAGAAGCTATTCCAATTATCAACCTGTAAGAAAGAAAACCTGCATGCTTGTAGCTAATCTACCTCAAGAGCTGGTGCTTCCTCCCTGGTTCAGAAATATCAGCAACGCATCTGTTTCCTAAACACGGTTTCCCATTTCCCACTGCAGATAATGAGCAACCTGTGGTCATTCAGCCATCTTCAAGGTCAAACCCCTTCCTCGTGTTTCCAGTAAGTATATGTGTCTTTAACCGACTTTTCTTCTGACTTTTACAACAATGCCATATTAACCCACAGCAACATCCACTGATTAAAAAGGTTCTAGAAAACATCACTCTATATAACTACCAATACTTGGTTCTGCTGGAGCTTTTGAAATGAGAAGAGAAAGTTAAAAAAGCAAGGAAACAGACACTGTTTTTTGTGTCAGTCTATGTAGTGTTTTCAAAACTCATCTAACACAACTGTTCAACAGTTAAATATACATACAAAATTTTTTGTTCAATGAATGAGGTCTGCTGTACTTTCATATTAGCTCTCAGATGTTACTAAGAACTTTTAGTCAGCTGAGAAGAAAGTCTCCTTCAGGGTAAAACAGCTGTAGTTTGCTTCAGACAATAAGGAATACAAACTGCATGGAAGGATTTTCCATGATTTAACAAAGACAATAAACTGTCACCAACAAAAGACTAATGAGTCACAGACAACAGCTTAATACTTAAAGCTTATTGCTAAAGAAAAAATAGTTATGCAATTTCGAAGTATTAACAACAAAACACAAAATGGGTTTTGAATAGATCCCATGCTGTCTCAAACCAGGTTAGCTGTATGCATCCAAGTGAAACTCAAAGCAGACACTGGACACAGCCAAGCTTGCACTGCACCAGGAAAACCGGACTGAAAATGTCGGTCATTATTTCATACTCAAAAAACAGATACTGTACCTGCTCTTTTTTAACAGAGGACTGCAAGGGCCAGAGAGCTTCACCAGGAAAATTCAAAATGCTAAACAAAGTAAACTCCACATTCCTCCTGTAAAATATTCCAAGAAATGGTACTTGTGCTTCATTTATTTTCAATGTGTTGTCATAGAGGGATAAGTGATCCAGCACTAGAGGAAATCTTTGTTGGCAGAGCTCTCAAACCGGGGAAAGATTGCTACTGGAAGAAATAGGAAAGAAGCAGAAGTAGCCTTACAAAAAGTGTATTTGCTGTAAAAATATTCTCTAAGGGGAAGTCAGAACTATCCCACTTTGGCTGAAAAAGAGCTGTTGAATGTATGTACTGTCATCAGTCCCATAAGCAACTCCGCCAGGGAGAGAAGGCAAAGTTTTTCAGAATAGGCCAAAACCCTTCTTAAGTATCAAAAGCTTTTGCATTCAGAACATTTCTTCTAAATCAAAAAGGGCTTGCTCCAGATAATCTGGAAGAGAACAGAGTTCTCATTTCTGCAGTGTTTTGAAAACTCTTGACATTAGTTTTAATTCCTGCAAGTTTCCAGGAAGCTCTTACATCTGAAGAAAATCTTGCAAGCACAGCACCGTGTAACAGCTGGCAGCTCTCTTGAAGGATCAACGTGTCCAACCACACTCTTCATGGCTTGTTGGGAAGGGCATTCCTCACTGCACAGCCACAAGTGATCCCACAGAGCTGCTGAGACCATGCAGGGTCTTACACAAAACCAAGCTGCACTACATTTTTGTACAACAAGTGACCTCGGACACTTGGACGTATCTTTTGGGTTACTTTGTAGGTTAGCTTTTAAAAGGAGTGTGAGATCTTGGATAAAAGCACTGCAGAAGTGCAAAAAATTATAAACTTAATCTAACTGTAGTAACACCTGCAAGTGGTTTAATGCTTTGGAAAGTCAGACTACATAAAGAATATATTCAGACAGATTGCCCTTGTTCCTACTCCTTCCAGTGACATGATCCTTACAAGGTTATGCAAGACTTAGTAGTCTACAGAGCTGGTTTTCACTATTATCTGATGATCACATCAGTCCAAAGACACCCTAGTGTAAGTCCCATGGGGATGTTTTGGACGTCTTGCTGTTCCCAAGTTCCACACTTCACAGCTATCTTTGCTCCACACTAAGAGGATGGCAGCTGCTGGGAATCACACATCTCAGCTAGAGACAGCAAGATACATGCAGGCAACTCCTCCAGCATTACTCCCTGTCTCACAAGGCAAAAGGTGAGCAAGAGAAAAGATGAAGAAAGCCCCTAACCACAAAAATGAGTTCAGAGGTAGGATCGTGGATTACAGATGATCTTGCAGCTTGATTTGAATCAGGTAAAAGTCATGTTCCTCAGGGGCCAGGTAACTGCAAGGAATATCACATCAAAGGTACATAGCATTTCATCTTTGGGTGCTTAAAATGCTATTTTTTCTCCTGTTCCAACACAGTATCTTGTTGCAATAGCTGTGCATTTTCCAAAACGCTCCAGAGCCCAGGCTACTGTTTCCTTCACTCCCAGAACGGGGTTATAGATATTTTCAGACTGCTCTCTGATACTAAGATCTCTAAGGCTCAAACTGGACATCCCATTCTCTACAGACAACCTAGACAGCAAAAACTCACCCATTTTCTGGGTTAGCCCTGGAACAAAGTCTGATACTGGTAATGGTCCCACTACTACAGAAGTGTCTAGGGAAGCAGCTTTAGCCAAAGCACACAACCATACAGTTCCCTGGATTCTGATCTGAAGTAAATTACAGGGTTTAGACACCACCAGTCCTGACATAACTAGGTGGGTCCCTGAAGCTGTACAGCTACAGACATCAGCTGGCTGTAAAAAATAACATGGAAAAAACCCATATCCTCATCAGGCTTGCAACGCAGCAGCATGGACTATGCAAGGTGAAGTCCAAAAAAACCCTGCATTTTAAGAGATCCTTCTCCACTTTGTGTTTCCCCACCCCTACGGCTGTGACACTGCTGAAAAACTGCTGACACTCAGAAATCCACACATTTCTCTGTAGCCCTGCCACACAAAAGGCTTTTAACCTTGAGAAGTGCAGCAAGGTATTTTCAACCACAGTTATTGTGCACACCTGGGAATGCAGAGAAGAGATCCAAAGAGAAAGAAAGAAAAACATGCAAACCATTTTCCAAACGTAGAAGGAATGTGGAGCCTCAGATAGTAAAATACACAGTGAGAGGCTGGAGGACTTTCTTCTGAAGGTACCTCTACAGCTGAAATTCTCTTAAGAAGTTCTCTTTTTCATACATGTTTCTAACTTGACGAAGTCACTTTTCAAAATTTAAGCTTAGGATAAATTTTAGTTTATGAATTAAACCCTGCCTTGAGAGCATCTAAAGATGCTTGTGTATCCTTCACTGGAAAACCTGATACTAATTTTCAATCTCTGCAAATTGGTTGGTTTTGAAACCAGTGAATTTGGTGTGTTCTGTATGTAAGTAACCCTGACACCTGAAGTGAATACTGAAGGAACAAGCGGCTTTTAAAACATGGTAAAATGCCAAGAATTAGTAATGCTAGATACTAGTACAAACTGCTGATAGTCCTGTTGAGAGGTCTGATAAGACAGTTTTAGCGGCTGGAAACTAACTGCACTCAGCCACTAATTATCTACATCAGGCTAGCATGAAGTGTATGCTTTTGTTCTTTCTAATTAAGGTAAGTACAGATCTCTCATGTTGTGCAGTTACTTTTGGAGGGATACTAAGAAAAATTGAAAGGTGCCTATTAACGATTGTATTTGGACATAGAGAAGGCAAGAAACTGCCAACTGCTTTTACCACATGACCTTGCTATATTCTTTAAGAACCTTCAACAAAAAATCCTACCTTAACCAACTACAGATACCTACATCAGCAGGAGGAGACCCTTAATGGTAAAGAAATGAGTGTCCCCTCTCAAGGAATTTGAGGCAAAACCCAAACAGAAAGTGATATTTTGTGCTTTATGCCTTTATCTTGCTCTCCTCTCTCCCTCCTGTCCATGACCAGTGTTAGCAGCATTACACTAACATCTTTATTCTGCACCTGGAAGTGTTCACCTAAAAATAGAAACCCTGTTGACCTAAAAACAAAACCACTGTTTACAAATTCTGTATTTAACGTCAACTACAGAATTACCCATATACGCACGAAGCATCCCAACTTCCCTCGGTTTAGTCTACAGACAGCTGCTCACCTCCAGGCTCGTCTCCAGGGAAACGCAGAAATGCAGAAGGTGCCCACATGCCAGGCAGGTCAGCCCCAAAAGAGCACAAGGGTGGCTGCTGGCGAACCAAACCAGCCCACAGCAGGAATGTTCCCTCACAAATGTAAGCACGCATTCATTATAAGCTGCAATGAGCTCTGTTTCAGACAGGAGTCTGTATCAACACACCCCAAAAACACATGTCCCCATGTGACTCAGCATCCAATGATTACGCTTATTAGGCATGTGTAGCCAGCAAACCTAGTCATAAATCTCTTAATCACAGGTCAAAAGAGTTGTCAAAGCCTGCACTGATGGCATCAGGAAAATGCTGAAGTGTTTTAAACAAGGGACATTAGCTCCTGTGGAAGAGCAAAAGTACTCAGAAGCTGCATCAGTGATTTATAGCACCAAAGTGACCTCTTGGATCTGGATCCTAAAAAAACCTATGCACAATTTACTTTAGAAGTTTCTTATGTTTAAAGCATACTGGGAAATAGGAGGCCACAACTGGAGTATTGTGCCCAGTTCTGAGGGCCCCACTACAAGAGATATATGGACATACTATAGATAGTCCAGCAAAGATATTGGAGCATCTCTCCTGTGAGGAGAGGCTGGGAGAGCTGGGACTGTTCAGCTTGGAGAAGAGAAGGCTCGAGGGGAGGATTTTACACATGTATATAAACAACTGAAGTGAGAGCGCAGAGAGGACAGAGCCGGGCTCTGCTCGGTGGTGCCCAGTGACAGCAGCAGAGGTAATGGGCACAAACTGAAACACAGGAAGTTCTCTCTGAACATCAGAAAACACTTTTTTTACTGTGGGGGTGACTGAGAATTTGCACAGGCTGCCCAGGAAGGTCGTGGAATCTCCATCCTTGGAGATACTCAAAAGCCATCTGGACTCATCACTGAGCAACCTCCTTCAGGTGGCTCTGCTTGAGCTAGGGGTTGGATCAGGTACCTCCAGAGGTCCCTTCCAACCTCAATCATTCCACGATTCTGTGAAATAAAAAGATGAGTTCTCTTCAATTACTGATGAGACACCTAGAACAAGTTTTAAAGGAATAAATCAAACTTCGTGTAAAGTGTATCTACACGTAAAGTGTTCTTTACAGACCATCACAAAAAACTTCTGCATTAATCTGGGATTTGTAAGAAGCTGCAACTAAACGGAATTTCAGTTTCTATTAAAATGCAAATTGGTTTTTAAACTTAGAGACAATTTTAAGTATTCTCAAGGCATGTTTAGAGAATACTACCAGTGGGGATTTTTTCCTCATTAACACAGGCAAGTATTAAACATATATAGTGACCCAAGATGCAAATAGAGAGGATTTTTCAACACAAGTGAACAAGTTGTGAATCTTTACCTTCCATTATTCTCTGAAGCAAAAAACCCTGCATTTTCAATCACTTAAACACCCCTGAAGATCTGGTCTTGTAAGCCACAGAATTAAATTTAATGCTCCCAGAGCATGCAGCAGGAGAAAGGATTGGGCGCTCAAGAGAGAAGGGGAAACACAGCAAGAGTGCTCCCACCCACAAATACAGTATTTCTGATTTGCATCTGATAACTGCTCTTTCAGTTTAGTCAAGACAAGAAGATTTACTGTGCAAATGAAACCGTACTATTAAGGTGAAGAAAAACATCCAGAACTTACTCTCTCTGAAGACTGCAGAGCCTGTTAATATTTATGAAGTCTGAAGTAGCTTCAAAGACTCCTTATTTCATTTTCTTATGTCATAACAAAAAGCAGCACTAAGTCATTAAATTTTAAGGGGAGTTCACAACTAAACTGTAACTGTTTTAGTAAATTCTGACCTCTAGGAAAAGGCCTAATTTCTTTGGTTTGTGAATGTGTGTCCTATAGCAATGGCAATGAAGACAAGGTGCAAAGAGGAAACTTGCATGTTCAGAAACTTCAAAGACCAAAACAAACAAAAACATCAAAGCACCCAACATTACGACTGAAGCACTACTTTTATTGTCTGTACTTCTGTGCACAGATTATTTCATGGATTAACCTGCCAGGTTAAGGGCAGTGGGCAGAGAGAAAATCTGTTTTGAAAAACCCTGATTAAGCACTTACTGTCAAAAGCCTTCCCTCTGATCAAACTGTGTCATAAAAATAACACATAAGAGAAAGTGATCTCTCCTCCTAGCATGGATGCTGCCATGCAGATATTATTTAGCTGAGAAAAATCTACGTAGGAAAGAAATAGAACCACTGTTACAGGATAAAGCTAGAAAATTGTGTACTTTATTTGGGCCTGACACGGTCAGGTTTGGACAAGAGAGCCTCCAATTCAAGATGACAGAGTTTTCTGCACATACTGCTGGAGTATTTTGGTTATAGCCAGGGCTTTGAGGACTTTGAAGTTAAGAGAGTATCGCTGCTAAGCCCGATAAATACTGAGAGTAATGAGAGGGAGGAAGAGACCATGACAAACCATTGAATAGCTACACAGCCTTAACCCAAAAAAATCAGTGAGGTGTATATATTGCCCTTGACTCAAGCCTTCCTGAACAGTATTTATAACCCAGACGTATAAAAAACAAAACATCAGGAAATGCGATCTATTACTCCTTAAATAAAAAATTATTCACTGTAAAATTGTTAATGGGACCATATGTTACACAAAACACAGACTGGTGTTCAAGAATCCCTAAAGATTTGGTGGTGATTCAGTCAAAAAATAAAACACAAATTTTCAGCAGACAAAATAAGGAGAAACGGGATCTCTGATATTCTTCCAACAGATCTGTCATCACTCTGGGGGTTAAACAGTTCATGCTTCTCCCTAGCTTTGAAGTCTCTGTGTTAAGGATTGAATACTCAAGTATCAGAATGATGCTGAAGACATACCACATATATGTAGTATCACATGTATGTACTTGTTTGTATCCACAGACAATGCTTCACACCCAGGACCTATACCCGACCTTTAACAGCAGCACTAGTCACTTCTCAGACACTGCAAAGGTTCCCTTACCAAAATAAAGTATTCCAGCTGTTTGGGTTTTTTTCCCCCCCAGGGCCTCAAGCAACACCAAGTCTCTTGGGCATGCAATACTGCCCCAGACATTCATTCTTATAATGAACTTCTATTCCTATAAGCTTTCAGTATCACTCATGGGAAGAGAAAGGGTAGGGCCAGGGAACAGTTTCTGCTGTAAATCACTAGTAATTCATTTCCAGCCAGGAAGACAGCAGGGCTGCCAGCCAGCCCCCTGATTCTGCCTCCTCAGTTGGGATGCCCCTTCTACCAGTCTCTTTGAAACCGGGCCCCACCAAAGAGCGGAGCCAGGACAGGCTTTTCCCAGCTGCTCCCCTTAATTCCTCCCACCCTCACAGGTACTGATGTCAGGTTGCCAGGACACAGCGATGCTGGCAAGGCATCAGGCAGGAGGTCAAAGCCTGGGTGATGCCTTCACCCAGAGTAGAAGCTGTACCATGGCAAGGAGTGGCACACATACATCCAAACAGCAGCACACAACCCCAGGCCGCTTGAGAGCCACCCCCTGACCAAGGACATCCTGAGCAGATCAGGTCTCAACAGTGCCACAGTTAAACGAGAAAAAAAACAAAACCAAACCCATCAGTCTGGTACTCGGACTCAGGTTAGCCCCACCTACCGCCGCCCAAAACCAGCTCCAAGAGCTTACCTGCAGAGCTGGATGCATGGCATGGCTCACTTCAGTTCAGTCTGGCACCTCAGCCCAAAACCACCTCTATTAGGGCAAAGGGATGAGCCAAACATTCTTGTGGCCACCATATGAAAAATCGTGAAACATAACTCAGGCTTTCATGGAATTTTGCACAATGTGGTGTCATAACAACACCAATTTTATATTTTACCAGTTTCAGAGCTAGTAGCTTAACTGTCAGCTTCAGAAGAACACAGACTAGGACTAAAAAAAGCCCTCCCTTTCTGAATAACTAGATGTGGTATTTGATAACTAAATATGGCATTAAAAAAAGTAGTTAAGCTCACACTTCTAATTCTGTGGAATGAAACTATTTATCACATGTTAAAAGCAAAGGCAGGATACTGCCAGATAATGCAAAGCACAGGGACCTGGGAGCCCTGCTTTATTAAATATTTCCTCTCCCCACCCACATCTCAACCACTGGAAATGTGATACCTGAGAACTTGTCCATCATTCATTCCATAATTGCACAAGCTTAACAGTACCACATCTACCCATCTAAAACTCCTGAGCTGCAGCAACAAGGCATGACACAAAAACGTGACAAAAAGCTGTCATTTCCCATTTGTGCACACAAGTCCATCAATGACCCACAGAAGCACGGAGAAGGCCACAAAATATATTCATACCTATTGACCTGTCTGAAGGAGTCCAGGCTGACAGCCTGGATTGCAAAACAGCCATTTACCATGCCATCCTCTCTGCCTCCTTGCAAGTAAGCTCTCCAGCAGCATTCCTCTGCTTCTACTGCTCCAACACTCCCGTGCCTCATTGCTCCCCACCGAGATGCACCCAGACAACCGCATGCTCCGAGAGATCAGTACATTGCTGGCTGCTATTTAACAGGAACGTGTGGCTAGCCCTGAACTCAGCTAGGCTCGGCCACCGCTCAGGAATCAAACCTCACAGCAGAACCTGCATTCCCAGCTCTTATTGCTAAATCGGATGCCACCCAGCTGCCACCCCGGCCGGGGGCGGGGGGAGGTAAAGCAGGGTGTGACGCAGCTCGCACTGCTGCTCCCTCGCCAAGGGAGATCCCTGCTCGCAGCCGGGAAACACCGCCGAGCAGAGCCAGC